>JAQIXG010006510.1:0-10253 GCA_034700105.1 Oconnorella tubifera
TTTTTTTTTACAGCCTTTTATTACTGTTTATAATGCATGCAATGTCATAAAGTCTTATCATAAAACGTCAAATGTATCTGCATAGTGTCAAAAACGCCCCCCTTGTGAAAAAAAGTTCTAACTTAAATTTACGCCTCCCCCCTTTGTAAAATCCTGGATATCTCATTGCTGGAAGTTGGTGCATAAAATCTGAAGCATAAAATCGATCCCCCGCCTATTGGAAACACCACTGTCCGAGTCAGTATCTACCATCGTTAAGGCGACAATTGAAAGTGTAACGTTAGCAAACCAAACAAATCAATTCCGTCAATAACTTTCAGTGTAAATTATCAAAACTTCAAGCCTAAGACCTTAAAGAATCGATCGATCTATCTAATTGTCCTTCAAGAAAGTAATTAGTCCACATCTGCTGAACACTGATTAGCCAGTCGAGTATAATGGCCAGATGATATATCTGTTGGACACACGACAACATCAAATACATCTGATTGCCAAATGCTTTGTCGAAAATATAGGACAAGACAAACCATTGTTGTAATGATATTAATCATAAAACCTTGCCACAGGTCACGATGCTAATTGATATAGATCTGTGTAAGGGCATAATACTTAAATGAAACCCTTAGGATTCTGATAATAATTATATTTTTGAAGTAATTCTACTTATTTCTGGAAAAATAAGTTCAATCAGATAGTCTACGGAATTATTTTCATCATATGGAATATTTTGTATAGTGAAAGGACTTAAATGATGTTAGATTTATTTACAATTTAAAATAATTTGTATAAATAATCCCTGATTATAAAAATGTAATTGAAAATCTACATTTTAAAGATTATGACTTTAATTAGACTTATATAAAGCAAACTGGTTTCGAATTTTTGAATCAGATATTACATGTTATTAAGACAGTGTGATTAGTAAGACACTAAATGATTAGTGCTTTTTACCAAGATTGTTAACTTTACCAAACTTGAAAATCTTGTGTGAACGCTGAACAGAAAATTTAGAGCCCCTGTGGCATCCTTTCTTTGGATCATTGAAGCCTTGGTCTGTTTTATGAGTCTGTAAGATTGAGGTCATCAACAAGATTTCATTTCGTTCTATTCTCTCTGGGTTTTAACGTGAGAGTTTTTTTGTGATATATTTAGTCATTTACTTTTCCAAGTTAAGAACCAAAATGCAGATGATTTCAATTGACTGGGATTACTTTTTTGTCAGTTTGACTTGGGATGACTACATATGCAGATTGCAATTCTGCATGATATGAATTTGACACAAATTATGGCTAAATTATACAATTCTATTCGAAAAGGCAGTTTGTGATATTTCATTCATAAATATTTTGTTCATATTTTACGTTTAATTTAAGTAGGTGTATAGTATAGCAAATATAAGCCTACCCGGAATGCATGGTTTTTGATGCAGTAAAGATACTACCAGATATACTGAAAATGACACGACTTTAGATATGAAGTACTCTATGCGTATATAATTTTTTGGCATATGTATAAATATATATGCCAAAACATATCTTGAACTATAATAGTTTTTTATGTATACAATAGATTCTACTGTATACATACAAACCATTATAGTTCAAAAACCCGTGAAATTTGATTATTTGACAGAACGTGTTTTGTTAGAGTCAGAATGATACAATTTTAATTATAAATTAGAACTATAACTAAAAAAATTAAACTATTATTTACACAAGTTAATATTGTTATTGAAATAGCTTTATTTTCTTAATAAATAAAGCTTATAACCGTCTGGATTTTAAGATTAAATTAATACCGCCATCTGGTTAATAAACATGAAAGCTTTTTGAAATGAAACCGCGGTCTTCCTGGCTCTCATATTAAATAGCTACTAATATATCTTAATATTAAATTTAATGTTTTTGAAAAATAAAGAAAAAACTTATCACTGAAAAAAAGTAACAGTTAAACCTTTATTATTTACCTTATCAAATCAGACCAAATCTAGAAATATATAAAAAAAAGTCAAGAAAAACGCGCTAAAAAACAATAAGAGTTTTTCTCGATAAGCAGAGCTATCAGCGATCATTGCAAAGCTAAAAACCTAAAAAAACTATTGAAAGAAACCTGCTGATTCATCTTTCAAGATGGCCGCTTCCTTTTATGCATGTCACGTGTTATTTTCGACCGTCTGCCCGCGCATGCGTATAGATCGTGTACAGGCGCATAGATCGTGTACAGGCCAATGACGTTGATAGCAAAAATTGGCGCGATAATTGCGCGCTAATAGCGACCACGTGGCTTGAGATCTAAATTTACGAATACTTCGTGCTACATTAAACCACTCTGATTCCAGATCTCAGTAAATTAGTAGAGTAGGCAATGGGGCCGGATTTAGGGGTTACAGCCCCTATTGAAGGTAAAAAATATGGTTGAAATAGGAAATTTGTTAGTTGAGTGATAACTCCCCGCCATTATTACCGTTTAGTACTAGTATGATATGAAGACAAAATACAGCGTGATAACCTATAAATTGTAAAAAATGGAACCTTACGTTTTGTGAAATCCTGGAAATAAATAAAAAAAATGCAGTGAATAATAAAGGAAAATGGTGGCTGCAACCGAAATGTAACAAATTATCTGAAAAACTTATTTCAAAGCTTTGAAGTTTCTTCAGACAGAGTTTAAGGTTAATTTGAACAACAATTTGATTAAAGCAACATCAAATTGCTGTTAAATTACAACGGTAGGTATTAGAGCTAGTTATTGCATGTAGGCATACAGGTGTTCATGATTAAAAATTATTGACAAACGCAATTGTATTAGGTTCATGCAAGAAATGATACAGACAGATATAATAAAATTATATTAGTTTATAACAAAATCGTTGTTTTATAGTTATGAAAATAACATTACAAGTGATATAAAAATTTGCATGTCACCAGCAATTTATTTTATTAAATATTTAATAAAAACGTCAAATGAAATAAATTTCAAATATATCTTTACTAAGCTTTAGCTATGTTTTAAGAGTCGTAAAAAAACGTTTGAAATTAAGACTCGAGTGAAGTAAGTATACAGAAGAAGGGGATAAGTTAGAGACGACATCTTTATCGTTAGAAAGATTATAGAACGCAATGAATCTTGTAATAGCCACCACGGTTAGTAACTTTTGCAAAAAAGCTCAATCAGGATTTATTCAACTGACGAAGAAATGAGGCAAAAGTAAAAAAGGCAATTTCGTTCTAGTTTTTTTTGGATCGAATGTCTAAAAACTTAAGCGGGTGATGTGTTTAAAAGTTTAATGGTTTTAGGAAAGACATTTTTACAGTTTGGTGTTTCCTTAGGGGTGGGGTGGTGGTTTCTTGATGGTTTTTATAGCTATATATTGTTTATTGTTAAAATAGTGATATTTCGTAGTTATTATATCGATTTTCTCTCAAACTTAGTCTACAACTTTACTTATTATTTATCATTTATTTCACTGGAAAAAACCATGAAAATGTTAATAATATGATTATGCTTTGTAATTTGCCAGAATGGATTAAATACAGGGTCACAAGGATATCGAATATATCTTAATCACTTGAACAAAAGCAATTTTGTACAAAAATATACAAAATTATACAATTTTTTTTTACAATTAATAATAATTGTAGAAAAGTACAATTATTTTAATTGTACTTTTTCAGAGCAAAGGTACAATTAAAATAATATATAAAGGGAAAAGAATTACAATATTAATGTAATAAGCACCTGCAGACAATAGACAGTTTTTACTTTAAATTCCAAATGCATCGTTAAATATAAACTACAATAATAAAATGAAATAAGAAAATGAAATTTCACAACTTAGACTTTCGTTTTAATAACAGTCAAAACAGTGAGAAACAATCACTCTTTTTGTTCTAATGACCGTCACAGTACTTGAGGAGAATTATAAAAGATATTCGACTAATGAGCTATTTAATATTCGACGTTATTTTATAACGAGGTGTTGATGAAAAGTGAACAAACTGAAGCATATAAATTGTGACGACAATTATGATTATTATTGCCTTCGTTATAAATGCGGAACACTCTCGATTTTGTAATTATAATCCTTAGAAAAACAGAATTCATTTCAGTTTTTGTCAGAGAGAGGGGGGAGTAATATCTCAAACATAAAATAATGACTGTTTTTGCGCATATTACATTTTTTGCTTTTTGAATGAAACTTTAAATGTTTAAATAATATTTTTATTCTCTTTTTTCTACTGAAACTCTTTAAGATGGAACAAAAAACTAAATCGACACTCAACATTACAAGACTTAGTAATACGCTATCAGTTTTTTTGGGTTTTCTTGGGGTAGGTAATTTTTGTTTTTATTACACTTTTAAAAATAATTTCAAACAATCAGGGCTATTATAAACATATTATTATCCAATTTTTTTATTTCCATTAGTGCTTATTACAGTTATTAGTTAAATACGACTATTAAAAGCACATAACGAGAAAAGTTCATTATGAAATAAATAAAATGAAAAGAATTTTCCAAAACAGTTTTTAATTTTTTAACTTCTGTCAATCGAATTTTTGGCGATACTTGGTCAAACTATTAACTTCCTCTATTCATAAAAACATTATAATACTTTTACATTGCTTTTATTGTGTCAAATTTGATTAGGCCTACATTGTATATTAAATACTTGAATACAAATATACTCTAGTTTCAAAACAAAATAGGCAAACTTTCAAAAGATAATAACAATAATAATAAAAGCAGAGAAAAAAGTGTCATCGAACTGAAACGAACAAACTGAAAGAGTCATCAAACAAATGATCCTTAAAGAGATATCTAACAAAATAATTTGATCAACTGTTTTGTTTTGTATTTTTGCAGTGAAGATATTTTACCTTAAACTGATAAAAAATTTTGCGTGTTTTTTAAATTATAACGCGCAGAATTTAGAATTTATATTTATACTATATACATATTTATAAGATCTCTTGTAGATTTTTTTAATTTCTTTATTTTTGAACCATCACTCTTTATTTTGTACTTTTTCTATTTTCGACTTAAACACATGTAAACAACAATATTTTGCTGCAAAAACCGAAATCTTCTATGAAACAATCTTTACTCTACACAATTCAATTCTGAAAAATCATTTATCGCACGTCCACACTTTTTCAATAATATTTGTTTACGTCTCTCTACCGGATACGATATAATTATTTTCATTTCCGCTCATTTTCCCCTCTCTCTTTCTTCTCTTTTTAAACGCAAATCTAAACTTGATTCGACGTCAACTATTCATCATTTTAAAATGACTTCAGTTTTTCATTTCACCGTCCGTTTTCATTAGCCCTCTGTCACGCCTCTATGAGCTTGGCTTTAAATAGTTTTTTTATGGCGAGGGATTGAAGGGGTGATGCGAGGAAATTGATTTTACAGATTGGTTTAAAAAGTTGGCTTAGATAAGGCTGAGTGAATTTAGCTTGTAATAAGCCAGTGCTGGAAGCTTGATCGAAATCTGTATTGTTTTAAAAATCAAAATATTTATCAAAACTGCCTATTGCTTTAAATTCAGTTTAATGTATAATAGTTTTTATCAAAACAGTCTATTGTTATCAAGAAGTAGGCTAATTATTTCGGCCTAGTTGTAACATATACTCTAGATTTATTAAGTGTAGTTATGTAATGATTAATTTTTATACAATAAATGACCGCTATTATAATTATAGTTATGACATTATAGTTAGCTATAGTTATAAGTTAGCTGATTAAAATAATAGTTTTTCATTATTATTTACAGTTGACTGTCAATATTAAAAAATATTTAAGAAAAATTATTATTTCGTATAATTGCAAGATGCAGTATATGTTGTTTGCACTGTGTAGAACAGCAAATAAAAATGAAGATACTGATAAATATTCGTAACTTTATACAAATGACTTTTTGAATGTACATTTACATTAGATACAGATACGAAACTAGCGGACGATTCTTTAAACGGGGACAACTAAACAGGAAGATATTTGATCCGGCGACATTTCAACGAATGTTATACGAGATTTAATTTAATCACAAGACGATTTAACAGATTTTAAATATTCAGAGATATAAATGAATTTTTATACTTATGCTACAAGAATTAATTACAATATTTAAATAACATTAAAATGACAATACAATTTCTTCGAATTATTTTAATGAATTATAAATAATTATAACATTGCATATATCATTTGTGACTTTATTTATAGTTTTTGGAAACTAAAAACGAAGAAAGTCTATGACATTTTCTGTAGAAACAAGCTGTTGCGTCTTTCACACTTTACGGTTTTATTCGGCGTAAATTACCAAAACGTTGCGTTGATTTATCGCGCGGCTTACGGCTCGGCAAGCAAGTGATGCATCGAAACTTCCGCAGTCATGAAAGCAATCTAGTTTTATACGGCTACTTACCGTAACGTAAGAACTATATCGTGTCCTCAACGTAACACTAAAACACGTTAACGTTAAAATACGTTGAAATCGTAAAAAGGAGCGCGCAACCGCAAGTTGACAACCCAACATTTTGATTGCAATTGTGTTTCAAATAAGTATTATATAATTTTATCAATTAAAAAAGTATAGGCTTTAAAAATGGTAGAGATATAAATTAGTTCAAATAAATTATTATTTGAAACAATTATAATGAATGGTTTAATAAATAAATGAAAGTATACAAGACATAAACAAGGAATTGAACAAATAAAAATAAAAAACAAATAAGAAATGATATCCCACGACTCATTTATAAAAGTCGTGGAAAAGTAAGCAGATCATTTATCTTGCATAATCTCGTATAAAATGTCAAATAATATGAAATGAATCCATTTTATTAGTTCCGCGACGATTCGACTGCAGACATTTAGTATACGACACTTCGTTTAGCGACAGTTGATTTACCGATATTTGATCCACCCTTACCCTAACCGTAACTATAGTCTCAAGACTTAGCTATAATTCTAAATCTACCCCTAACCATAATGTCGTAGTAAACCAAATGTCTGTAGATCATATGTCGGCAGACGTAATGTCGTAGACCAAAAGTCTCTAGTCAAGTTGACGTCTTTAACGCAGTAAAAATATTGTTATCAAAGCAATAAACTGTGGCAATTTTTTTTATATTGTTCATGGGAAAGATAAAAACAGCTAGAAAATATGGATGTCGATTATAGAAAATTGACCACACACTTATTATTCTCGAAATGGTATAATAGATCAGCGGACTCGGACGTGACAAGTTAAGGTTCGATTCCCGTGAATGATTACTGTATCGTTGAATCACTGAACGTTTTAATAAGATGCTTAAATGATAGTAGCCGCTGAGATATGTAGTTTATAAAATAGCATAATTCATGAAAATAGAATAAAATTAATTCTTAATTGTTGATTTCTAAAAATACATATCAGATTATATTATCAAAACCAATTTAAAATATTAAACTAATCACGATTCATTTATGGAATAATCTATTTATGAATATTTAATTAATTCTGTTAGTTTTAAAAATTAAATTAGTTTTAAAAATATATTATTGCGGTCCAAGAATCTCGAACCTGTAATCTAGCAATTCCGAAACCGGTTCTGTACCGCTTCACTAAATAGAATCACATACAATGACCCAATAGTGTTTGTACAATGCATGGACAATACATTGCACGAATGTTCTTTAAAAAACAGTCAAATTTACTGAAAAATCGAATTCGTTCAATAAAGCCCAATGAGCCAAGAAGGCAACACATGGGTGCACATGTTACTACACAGGTCCAACGCTGCCCATCAGGCGTACTAGACGGCCGGCCAAGGTGACGGGCCAGGATCGAGAGAGGGGGTCAAAGAGGCCCCTAGAGGGGGAATAAAACAGATGAAGAGGTCTTATGGAAAACTTAATGAATAAAAAAAGAAAATCTGAATTTTGATGAAAAATTTTCGTTTTGAAGTTGAGTGTTGAGAAGTAGTTTTCTGCAAAATGTTAAAATATCTGAAAAGAAGTCAGTACTTCGTATAAAATGACTTTTTAGTCATTTTAGACAAGATTTAATGACTAACAAGATCTTGATGGATCCAAAGTAATGTGGAATTTGAGGTTCAAAAAAGACTCCATAATTTTAAACACTCTCATTGTTTTGAACTCAGTTGCAAACACTGCGTGCACACGATTAAAATACTATAGCATATTGAATAAATGTTATGACACAAATTAAGAGAAAATAAAGTACAAAAATATTTTTTAAATGTTTTACATTACGAATATGCTTTGCAGAATTAGTAAATTATAAAAATTAATGTACACACTGTATGTTGTCAGATTGTAAAAGGAACAAAATAGAAGTTAAAATGACAATATTTCATTTAAAGATGAGATTTATTGTCAAGCAGAAAATTACGAATTCATTGTGAAAGAAAATAATATAACACAGATAAACAAAACTAAACAATATAAAATATATATAGGCCTATTCTAAATATTTAAAATTACTTGGACTCTGTGCATGCTCTGTGCATCAATCACAGTGGCGTAACTATCTGACCAAAGGCCCCGCAGCTAGTTTTTGTAGGCGGACCCATTAAATGAATGCCAATTGATAGTTTCAAATTGAACATGGCATTAAGTTCAGAATTTCAAATTTCGAGATTTTCTTCCCAGAAAATACCAACATAAAGCCAGTTTCGACAGTGATGGTTTTTTTATAGTCATTACTCAGCTTAATAAGCTTATTTATAATTACAAGTCTAATTTTAACTAGCCTGATAATTGCTACTAGCCTGATAGTGGCTGAGAATTGTTTTATTTTGGGTCGGGCCGGGCCCCCCAACACGCGCCCGGGCCCAGCAGCATTGCTGTAGCTGCTACCACGGTAGTCACGCCACTGATTAATCAGTGAATTACTTTAATAATGATCAATATGCCCCTATAATTATTAGGAGTTTCTTCAAAAAAGAGTAAGTGTTTTTAAACTAGTTTTAAAACACAGGGGAGGGGGATGTTTTAAGACAAATTCATATATACTTAGTAATTCATTGAAATTACCGTGTTTTGAAGCTCGCATGAATTAGCAACGAGAAAGCAAAAGCAAGAAAATTGACAACAGCAGTAAATAATATAAATAATAAAATAGAAAAACAGAAAATCGCTAAAATATTAAAGTTTATCTTTTGTTTTTTGCTCAACATTTTCTGATTCACAGCGGATTAGATACTGTTCTAATAGCTATGCATAATTGTGAGAGGATCAATAAAATAGTATATTAATTTTTAACAAAAAGAGGGAAGAATTGGGGGGAAATGTCCCAAAGGAGAAACGGGGGAGGGGGATATAGGCCATGGAAAGAACGTCGGTCTCTATTTTTTTCCAAAACATATATAAAAAATAATTTAAATCAATTACATAGAAAGGCTCAAATTTAAATGATCAATTTAAAGCAATTGAAATAAAAAACGAATTTAAGTTTCACTATTTATAGATACAATTAACTTGATGAATCAATTATCAGCTAAAGAACATTTTCAACATTTAAAAATTACATGAAAGATAAAATATACCAAAAATAATGACTTCAAAATAAATTTGATAAATTTCTTACCTTATTCTGATAATTTTAGTATTTCTGTCATTTCAAGATCTTTTATGCAGCTAATCGAGTTAGGCTAATCTCCGCTAACTTTCATGCGTTTGTAAAAGTCAATATCCATTCTATTTACAGTCTAGTGTACAGTTTGTCTGGAAATACTACAGTGTGCTATATTTATACATTTATTCAATCCGGATACTGTCCACTCAGTCGATTATTTTCTATTGGAGTGTTCAGATGGATTATCAAGTTTCATAGCCTGCAAATTGCAGTAACACATCAGTATTCTTTATTTTATGAGCATCAGGCTTTAAGCACACAGCAAAAGTAACTTGTCGTTCAGACGTACAATGGACGTTTTATGCAAACATTTTAATTAACATCTTATTCTTATTAGTATTTATATCATTATGAACCGTGCTAAGCAACACAAAAGCAAAACTGACTGTAAATTAACTCTGCCCTGTTATTAAATTTAACTATTTTTGATGTTTAGATTATGTTGATAATGCATTTATGATTCACTCCATATTCTTAGATTTTTCAGCAGCATTGCAAAATTGTGTTTATTACAATTAATTAATGCAATGCAAATTGACTTTATAAAATAAATATACAATAAATACATAGTAGAAGAAATATAAAAGATAGTATCTACTAT
>JAQIXG010006511.1:0-10253 GCA_034700105.1 Oconnorella tubifera
TGACGATACAACAATATATTAAATTTAATAAAATTTAATTAAATTTAAATTTAAAATTATAATTTTAATTAAAATTTGAATTAAAATTAAATTTTAAATTAAATTAAATTTTAAATTAAAATAATTAAATTAAATTTTTTTAATTTAATTAAAATTTTGAATTTTAATTAAAATTAAATTAAATTTTTTTAATTAAATTTAATTAAATCAATAGACAATTAAATTTCAATAGACAATTAAATCTTGGGACTGAATCGGCTATGACTGAATTGGGCGGGGACTGAATCGGCCGGGACTGAATCGGCAGGACTGAACCGGCGGGACTGAATAGTCCTGTTCCGACATGTACATTGTATATATTGGCTGCATTTTTTATTTGTCCCTATTTCTAGATATGGCACAAGGGTTGTTTCAAATGTTGCGAGTGTGGCATGGCGCTGAATATGAAAACTTTCAAAGGATTCGAAAAAAAGCCATATTGTGCCGCGTAAGCTTGTGAAAAATTTGTCTGATGTTTTAATTTGTTTTATTTACATCTGGAGAATATTTTGTCATTGAAAAGTTTGTATAAGCAACTATGATTTATGTAATGACTTGATGATGATAATGGTGATGATAATGATGTATTGGTTGTATCATAATGATGGATGTTATGATAGACAGATGGGTTGATAAATGAAAATTAGAGCTTGACTGCTGTCCATCACTCTGACTCTCTGTAGCAGTTTATTTAATATCTCTAAGTCTCTCTGTCTATCTTTTAGTCTGTTATAGTGCAATAAATAATCATAATTCCAACCCTTACCCTAGATCCTAACACATAACCCCTGACCATAGTCTTATCTCCAATCATTAGGATTTTTAAGTCATTTTAGCAGTTTTGATGGATTACCTAGTAAATTGGTTGTGTTATAATATAACTTTGTCATATTATGATTATTATATTTGTCATATTTTGGTCATATATTCATCATATATTGTCATAATATTTTCATATATATATATATTTATAAGGCACTGTCCACATATGAAGCTAACCATGGTAGCTGATACACCAGAACTGCAAAGAATCGCACAAAACACTAAACTTCAAAGCCAGGTCAATACTATACAGTATATTCTTTATTTCATAAATTAACATAACATTATTTCATAATATGCCAATTGACTCAATCATCTAACATTCCTGTGAATTTTAGATTACAGTTTTAAATTATAATATGTTAATAATCTTGTCATTCTAATGCAATTGCAAACCTAACCCTAATCTTGTTATTTTATTGAAAAAATGTTAAACTTTATCATACTTTTACATTTTTTACATAGTTTAACATGTTAAACTTTACCTAAACACAAGATTACTAGTAGTTCATGAAAGATTGATTAAATGAGCTTCAACTTCTTACTAAAGGGTGCAGCTAATATCTTGAGAATATCGTGTGTTAAGGTAAAATATCACGAGGACTTTGAGAAGAATATAAAAGGGTCCAAGATAGAGGTATCGGATGATCCAGAGATGACTAGAGTGAAGCAAGTTAATCATTTAGTCAGCCAACTTGAATATAAGGGGGGAAAAGATAAGGGTACCACTGAGAGAAGACAAAGTCTTACTCATTCTAGTAATACATCATCATTAATATTATCATTATTATCATCTTTATCATTATCATCATTATTATCATCATTATTATTATCATCTTCATCAGCATCTTTAACTTAAGTAAATAATTCATAATCATAAACGTAATATTTAATAATACATCATAATAATAATAATACATAATATATCATCATTATCATCATTATTATTATCATCATCATCTTTAACAGTGACTTAATGTCATTAAATAAATGGCATGTCGCTATGTAAATGACATAATGTTATTATAAAGTGACGACGCAAAGTTCAGTTGAGAAGAGATTATTAAGCGACGTTTCAAACGGAGACAAAAGCGTTCATCAGCCGTCGCCCTATCAGGACCGTGCGACATCACACTCTGTCATGTACAGCGCTACGGGGAAGGGTACGTCAGTAGTTATTATTAACTAAAATTCAGTAATTAAAATTAAATTTATTTTAATCATGCAATATTTTAATACATGCATTTATTATTGCATTGCTGAAAATATTCGTAATATGACAAAAAAAATTGTCATAGAACAATTTTTTTGTCATATTTCATTAATTTTTGAAAAGGATTTCATATGACATTTTGTATATATGACAGAAACTGTCATATGTATAAATTTATTATGCAAAAGTTATTGTAAAAATTTTCATATGCTAAAATTCTTGATTTTATCATTGCGATATTTTTATATTTGTCTTAGTCGAAGAGGCCCCCAGAGTCAAACGTATCGGCTCCATAGCTGACTACGACCCTGTCAATGATAACTACGGCTCATTGACACAAGGCTACAGGCCTACCAGCACTTCTAGCCAGAGCCAAGAGTGGGAGGAGACTGTACCTATGTCTCCGCCCATTCAGTCTGTCAGATCATCTACAAGTTCAGGTTTTTGTATAAGTTTTTATAATTAATTGGTAAATATTCAAGAAGCGTGTTGACATTATCTAGTGGATTTTGATTTATAGTTGGATATAGCACGGATATGTTTAGATGGTCATGAAATAGATTTTTGAATTTTATGGGTTAGGGTTATTCGTAATTGTAATTCAAACGGTTTTAGCTAATCGTAATTCTAATGCAAATATTCAACTATAAATTTTATTGTCAAATTCTATTGAGAATCGTTTATAAACGTAGAGCTTCATGAATAAGTCACTAAGCGTTAAATTAATAAATTTATAAATTTATAACATTAAATATTAGATAAAATTTATACTGATTGCGATAAGTTTTTACCCTGTAATTGATCACTCGTCACTTTGTTCACTAAATTAACAACACTTTACAGAACAACACGTTATCATTAACTGCATCTTATGCTTCTTAATATTATTTATTGATTAATTGTTTAAATTAACACAATTGTGATTATGTAAAAACAAACAATCAAACAAGATCAGTTTTTGATACATTATTGTTATATTTGATTTTTTTTAATATCTTTTTAACGGTTGCAATTTTGTTAATATCTATTTCAGTATCGGAACCCGATCAACATATTCCAGTATCGAATCTATCGTCGATTCAATCGGAAGTTATAGCAAGCACGCGTTATTCAAGGGGGGAAAATAATTCAAATATCAACACAACCCCTCCGTTTAATTCAGAAAATGAGTCGAGTCTAAACGCAGAAATTTCTCCAAAAACGAATAATATGATAAATGATAAAAGTGATGAGAAAGTTGAGAGTCCGGTACATGAGAAAGTAAAACTAGATGAAGATTTTAGTTCTCATCAGGTTGTGCGTGAAAAAGAGTTAGGTAGAGAGAGAGATTTGAAAGAGAATGATGATGTAGTTGAGAGAAAGAGTGATGTAGAAGAGGATGATGATGATAGAGAGGGAGAAAAGAGAATGATCGAGACAGTAGTGGTTGAATCACCAAAGAAAGATGTTGGTTTTGGTAATACCGAAGGTAGGTGGTATGTTGATTATCGTTTTATATAATTTAATTAAATTCCAGTGAAAATAATTATTGTGAAAATAATGATGCTACAGAAGTCAATTATAAATATGAAAATAAAGAAACAAAGGAAGAGTTAATGTTGAAAACTTGACAAAAGATCCTATGACTACCTTGAAATCGTATAAGTATAAATAACGCACTATCAGAATCTAAGAAATTAACAATAGAAAATTAGATTAATATAAACAGAAAACAAAATTTAACAATATCGCGATATTGTTAAATTTTGTTTTCTGTTTATATTAATCTAATATTCTATTGTTAATTTCTTAGATTCTGAATGTGCGTTATCTAGAATTATATGATTTCAAGGTAGTCATGAGTTCTTTTGTCAAGTTTTCAACATTTATTTTTATTTTTTCATATTTATAATTGACTTTATAAAATCAATCGTTCAAATTTTGGATCTGCTACATACATTTATATTTTATGACTAAATATTTATGTGTTTAGGTCGATTACTTACTGTCTTTTTAATAATAATAAATAATATTTTTCAAGTAACATAATATATGCAGGATTAGTTAAAAATATATATTTATATACACCAGAGAGTTGTTTAATTAAACAATTAAATTTTCAGATGTAGTGTTGTTAGAGTTTAAAAGTAGTTTTATAAATATTAAAAGTTAAAACAATTCCTTTATTTGTTTGTTTTTTAATTTGTGATCAGTGGAAGGGAGATCAGCAGAGAATGTGCCAAATGAAGAAGAAGAGGAAGAACCAGGCGCAGCCACAGAGGTACGGATATTTATTATTAGTTTAGTTTAGTAATGGGCCACTGCGTTAAGAGCCAAGCGCTCTCTTTTTTTATTACGCCGTGTTAAGAATTAAGTGTTCACTCATTTTGCGTGCCCTGTATGCAACGGAACGCTAAATGGAACATTTTGTGACGATACAAACGCTATCACGATAATAATGCTTTCACGATAATTAGTCTATCACAGTTCATCTACAGACATTTGGTGTACTTACATTTAGTCAGCTGCGATGTTAGGGTTAGGATTAGGGTTAGAGTAGACCAAATGGTAGTAGATAAAGTGTTATAGACAAAAAGTCTGTAGACGAATTGTCGCGGAACCCAAACAAATTTCTCTAGATGAATATTTTCTCTCTTCTTATTCTACATTATGTGTCATTATTTCAGGGCGTCTTCCTGACGCTGTATGACTATGAAGCGCAGGATGATGACGAAGTAAGCTTCGTTGAGAATGATCATATGATTAATGTGCGCGTCATTGACGATGGCTGGATGTTTGGTACCGTTAAGAGAACAAATCAGCGAGGGATGTTCCCTTCTAATTACGTCGAATTGATAGAATAATGAAATGGACTAACAATCGTTGCGATATAAATTTTGCTTTAAAATAACAATATAAAGTTTTATTGATATTGCGAGTTTCTTTATGGTTTGGTTATGAGTATTTGATGCGGAATGATTTTTGAGTATTTGATGCGGAATGATTTTATATCTGAGATGGGTTGGTGATTTATTGGGTATGGGTTTAAAGTTGAGGGAGCGATTTTGTCTTCGTTATAGAACTGATGGTTTTTTTATCTTGATTATGTTTTTTACATGGTTTTCGCCAAAATTGTTTTTTAAAGGGAAGCCCTAGGGGGCGTTTTTCTAGATAAAATTCAACTCTATATGTTAAAAATAAATTTTGAATAATTGTAGGGGTAATATTATCCCGCTTCATTTACGCATGATAATCCTCGATGCATTAAGTTTATGAAAAAACAAGGCATCCTCAAATGTTTGTAATACTGTTTTAATCTTTATTTTCTTCAGTTTTATAATGCATTTGAGAGCAGCGTTGGTATGTAGAGTACAGGATTATAACATTTTGTGAATTTTGATGAATTTCTTGTAAATGTTCTTATATTGTGAGAAAGTCATGCAAAGTTTCATTACGTTACTTTGCGTATAGTAAGACATCTGAGATTTTGTGAAATTATGTTTGTAATAGTTTTTAAATTAATTGGAAATTATAGCATGATCACTGCGATAAATAATTATAATTCATGCAGATAAATATTTTGATTTCCAAAATGATTCTATAAATATATTTAAGCTGCTTTTAATATAGCATATAGCATGTTGATCTTGAATAGAATACATTAGGTTAGAGTTTTTGAAAAATGAAATAGCAAAAATTATCTATAATAATAAAGTTAGAAAATATGTAATTTGTAATGGCTTTGGCGGGATTTTTGCATTATTTTAATAGATAGTCTAATATTGTTCATTTTCTTAGTGACTATTTGGAGAATCATGTAGTTAAGCGGTAATATTTTATTATATTGAATAACGATTCATAATATGACGTTTACGTATAAAATTATAGGCTCAGGTTTGTTGCAGGATTGAAATCATTCCATTAAATAAAGGTGTTTTTTTATTCTTATTGAATTAATCATGATTGCGTTGTATATACTATTCCGAGCAAATACAGTTAATATATTTACTATTAATATTTTATTATACTTTGTAATAATGCATATTAATTCAGCTTATTATGTTTGTATTATAATTTTAATTTTAAGCTTTGGTGTATGAAGAACACATTATATTATATAAATTTGTATTTTTTGTAATATTTTTATCTTTCATTGACTTGGATAATCATTGATGCTAATAAAATATTTTTTATTAAATAATGCAGAACTTTGACTTATTATAAAAGAATTTTTAATAATCTAAGCGTCTTGTCATTTATTCTGATAAAAAATGTTCAAAATGTTTAAATAAATTTAGTAACATTAACGAATGAAAGAATAAAATGTCTCCTAGGTTTATTCGCATTATGTAATATAATGATAAAATATATTTTGATGCATATTTCGTTACAATGAAAGAAAGTAATTTAAGATTATAGTGTTCCAACAGAAGACGTTTTATAATAGAAGTATTGTATTAAAAAACGATTAGTTGAAAGAAGCCCATATTCTAACCCTAAGTCTAACCTTAATTTTAACTTTTTTAGTGTGAGCTGTCTCCATCTTATATTGAGCGTGTTGCTGTTTGCTGTTGATGCAGTTTTTTTGATTTGATGTGGTCAAGTTGTGACTTTTACTATTATTTTAGTATTTTATTAAGTTAATATTTGTTCTGTTCGACACTTGACTTTCAGCAACTATCGTATTTTTATTGTCAATAATATATATATCAGCATATATACATTTATATATCATAAGCACTGTTTATACTGTAAGATTATATGCATATGTACAACACAGTACTTATAGTTCAGAATTATAGACTATGCGTATATAGAGCATATTGCATTTAATGTAAGATTATAAACATATATACAATATTATTTATACACTTATTTTCATCAATTGAAATTGCATTATTATATAACTGTCTGATTTGGTATTTATTATTCCCTAGCCACTGAAATTTAATCATGAGTTCATATTATAAATACCCCCACTCCCCATTTATTTAGTGTGCATTAATTGTATGATATAATATTTGACTCTGAGTTACATAAATATTTCTGTGTAGTAGTAAAGGAATTAAAAATGGATAAACTTTGAGTGGGTTAAAAAATTATCGATTTTAGTGCTTTAAGGGCTATGTTATTTAATTACAAAATTATTCACAGATTGAATATATATTAAGAAGTTATCTCTTTTTGGAATTAAAGTTGCGACATTTTTTTGAAATGAACATCTAATTCTAAGATTATCATACATGGTGCTGTAGTATATAAGTGGTATTTGTAATGCATTAAATATCTTGTTCATAATGTATTCTAGATACTGATACAGCTAAATAAGAGAAGTTTATATTCATTTTAATTCAGTTTAATGTTTAGAATAATGATCAAGAATTTGGTATGTGAATTAGAACTCGTTATAAATAAACTTGTATAATGAGAAGTTTTGAATGCGTGTGTGAGTTAATGCATATATTATGCTTTAATATGAACTGTATATTATTACATAATTTATAAAGCGTTACCGGTAATGCATATGAATGTATATTTCGTTTCAGATGCATTTTTAAGATTTTATATAAATGCATAAAGTTTTAAATGTTTTTAATAGTTCATTTAGATGTATATTACTAAACCATTGTTCAATTTGTCTTTGAAATTCAATTTGTCAATTTAATTATCATTAACTTGTCACAGTTATATAATGGTAAAGTGGTTAGAGTATCTAACTCTGAACAAATGCATCGTTTTTCTAATACCTTTTTACAATACTGTTCGTTGTTGCTGCATCCAATAGCAAGATGCTCAATTTGTATATGATATCAAATTCTTTGATAATAGTTACGAATGGCAGTTTAGAATTAAGTTTCACACATTCGTTTTTTATTTTGATTGCTTAAGAATCCGTATAGTTTTATATATAGTAAGCGGATTTAGAAAAAAAGAATTATAAAATTAAATCTATAGTTTTAAAATAATTACATAATTTCAACACTCTATGTCTCGGAAGAATAGTGTTATGTTGGCAACATGTATTTTTGAATGTTAATGGTTTTAAATAATACTTATATTAATATTATTATTTTTGTACTAGGTTTGCATAATGCTAACTTGCTATCATGCATTAATTTCTAATGTGAACTCTCTGTGTCCACAATAGCATTCCTATACTATTTACAACACCACATACCAATTTATATTTTCTATGTAATATTTTACATTATAGCCTACGTGTATAATTAGATATTTTCGACTGCTTTTACTGAAATACCATTTCATTTTATTAATTATTGCAATAGCCGTAATTTTAATTTAAAAATTTTGCAGACCATTCACATTTTTAGGTGAAATTATTCCACTGTTTTCAACAATTAGAAGTTTTTTCAGTGTTTAGTAGGTGCTTTATATTAACTTTTGTTGTTCGTCTATGTTAACATTTGTGCAATAAATTGGTTGATACATCTGTGCTGCGTTTTGCATTTTTAATATTCACTAACCAGTATGCAAGGCGTCTGTTGCTTCCCCTCCCCTCTATTGCACATTGAAATGTAGAAGTTGAGAACTTATAAGGAACGCTTTCCTGGAAATACAAAACTAGAACCGTAGAAATATCTCTTTTATTCTTTTTTAGCAAAGAAACATCTAACATTTGCTGTTACATACTGAATACAATAAGAACAACAAATACAGTCCATAGAAACGATTCTCTAAACTGTTTAGAAATATTAGCATATCATAGATTCTATCAAAGATGTAACATTTTCAAACAATTCGCCACAACTCTACACGACTGGTTTTAAATCATTTTACGAGAAACGGCTTCGATACAATACTGAATTTAATCGCGAGCATTACGCACTGGAAAGATTGAATCGCTTTGTAGGTCATCTCGATAATGACATCAACAGTTTCTCAGTTTTACTCCTGGATTGCATTAGACGGGATTTCGTGTGTCAACTGAAATAGCATACCGTTAAATAAACGACTCGGCGGCATCAGCGAACATAAAAGTGCGCAACTTTACATAAACAAGTGATAATTTTGTCACAAACAGAATTTTCTTGCTTTGAATTAGAGTAAAGTTGTTTTATAAGAGCAGATTTTATTCCTCGAGAAGTGGATACAATTTATTTTTAACCTGTAAATAGAAAAATTTATTTTAATCTGTGTTCATCTATTGTGTAAAATTTAAGAGAGTGATTCATATTTCTCTTAAACTTTAAAAATAAATTTCGAATACGAATAAATTACAGTTTTGAAATCATTGTGGATTATTGGAAATGTGTTCCCACATTGACTATCACAATCAACAGAATATCTAGTAGTAGTAGTAGTAGTAGCAGTAGCAGTAGCAGTAGCAGTAATAGCAGTAGTAGCAGTAGCAGCAGCAGTAGCAGTAGTAGTAGCACAAACTTCACAAAATTTAAAACACAAAGAAAATATTAACAGGCTACCAGAAAAATAAAAAAATCCTATCAAAGCTGGTCACCTATAGGTGAAGCTAGTCACCTATAGCTGATATATGAACAGAATATTGATTTTAAAATACTAAAAATCTATCAAATATAAAATATCGAAGTTAAAATATTGATTTTTCAATGACAACTAATTTAAAAAAAAGTATTACAATTGATTAAAAATTTATAGTAGATACTACGTAGGCCAATGCATTATTAATTTACTGTTTATTAGATTAAAATATGTGAAACCAGCATAATAAATCGCATTAATTTTTCGTTATTCTATTTACATGTAAACATTTCAAAAGAAACCTGCTATATTCTCATTAAATCTGATGAGAATTTATTTACACTTGTATTAGACACCAACCACTTAGTGAAAGCTGATACACGTCAACAGTTTCTAGCTGAGTATCTCGCAGTTCTTTAGTTAATAATTTTGAGAGAAACACGATGACAAGTGCAGCTTGGCATGTATTTGGAGAAATTCGTAAAGTAAGATAAACTGTAAACAGGGGTATTATATATTTTTACTCGCTCAAAAAGCAGTACAAACAGGGTGAATTAAAACTGTGAAGGGAAAAAAATCGTCAATAAATATAAATCGATATACGCTTCACTAGATTCACATAAGATACCGAGTTATATCCAGTAAAATCTATTAAAAAATAGATGAGTACTCACTGCAGTGAGTCACATACAGCGCATTTTCTCGTGCATAGATCAGTTTTGTACCGCGATTAGTACACTAT
>JAQIXG010006512.1:0-10252 GCA_034700105.1 Oconnorella tubifera
ATCAAGTTTATTTAAACTAAACGTTAAATATTTTGTCAGTATTTATAGAATATTATATTAAATGTAATGTTTTTTTTTAAACTTATATTTACATCGGATATAAGTAAAATAGATGTTTAAAACACTTCATAATCTTACCTTGTACTTATCGATTTCACGAAAGAATTTTGAGATGTGATCGTACTGTCTGATGACAGCTACTTCCTGTGGAGTTTTCCCCCGCCTCGTATCCCTAATGTCCAGTATATGATCATAAGCATTCAACAGCAGAGTCTCTAGTTTATACAACTGATCATTGTTTACCATATCAAGCAAGTGATCATCTATCAGCTGACGAGCTTGTGCACTGTGCTCCATCTTCATAATTAAAAATTTAAGATGTCTATAATAATATGGAAAAATTCAAATAAAGTTATGTAAGTTTGAATCTGGAAGAAATAAGAGTATTTAGTATTGAGAATTCAGTAAGAATAAATTGAAATCTTAGACATTAAAATTGAAACAAATTTTAGTATAACTCTTTTATTTTGCGTCATAACAAATTTATAGTTACATTATATGCTATAATAAATTGCAAGTATAGTAAGCGACCACAATCTCACAGTGACATAAGAAAACATGAGATATATATAAAACTGAAAGCTGAGATTTCGCACCAAGATGTAATTATGGTATTAAAATTATTCAAAATTAACTATACCAAAACTATCACTAACGAAATAAATTGATAAGATTATCTATTCATAGGTTTACTTAGAAATTTTAACAAACTTACTATCACAAGTTATATGATATTTTGCGAATTTTGAAAGATTAATATTACACAAGATAAAACTCAAATATGACTATGAATAATATACGACACGAGACTTGTTTATCCACACAATATGCATGTAAACTATCCTACCTCATAAAGATTAGTGTAATCCCTCGCTGTGTTACCCTCATAGTCTCTGGCCGATACATCGACTCCGCGATTAAGCAGAATAGAAACCAACTCAAGTTTTCCCTCAGAACGTTTTTTCTGAATCACTCGATGCAACATTGTACAGCCGAGTTCATCACGTAACGTAACGTCAGCGTTGAGCGCGATCACTTTAGCGTTTTCATTACTAACGTGATCACGTAATGCCCAAAATGCCGTCGGGCCACAAGGGTAGGATTCTACCAAAACGGCAGAAAATGTTAATACGAATTTTGAATTTTTTAAAAATATATTAAAGATATTGTTTAACTAGTGTAACAATAAATATAATTGTCATGAACTAAAACAAAAATGTATCAGTTACAGAAACTCATAATAATATTATAATAAAGAAATTCACTGTTGACATAAAACCATAATAAATTTAAAATTCTCAATCTACTATCAAAAAATTCGTCTTTGATTAAGTGATTCTCACATCAGAAAAGGACAAAAAGACCGTCTAGATACACTGATGATGAGAAATGAAACAATTAGTAAACGCATGACTTCGAACGACATGAGTAAAATAACTTTCCTTTTGAAACGGTGAAGCAAGCACATGCGAACCTTGCAACAATTTTTGTTCCAAAAAGCATAAAAATCTGAACACAAATACAATGATAAACAATTGTGAACTTTCAGTATTCCCTGAAAAACTTCTGATTTTATAGACTTACCTTCATACTGCATGGAAAGGTTTGCCCCAAAGCGAACAAGAAGCTCAATGATATCTGGAGAGCACAGTTCTAATGCGCTGATTATGATTGGTTGTTGAACGTACTCAGCGTGACGATCCCATGTGTACCCCGCGTGGAAAAAATCATTTATTGCATTTACTTTCTTGTTTCCTTCAAATAATAATAATACACAAAAATCGATACATTTCTATTAATAAATATGTGAAGTCACTACTCATTTCGCTTGTATGCTCTTCTATACTTTGAAAATAATAAATTTTAAATAGTCCTGACTCGGGTGTCACTTAGAATTGCTAATTGTTATTAAATTAAAAATTCCATTTCAGTTTAAAATCTAAATTAACAAAGTCTTAGTTTCAGTTGTAAAATTAAGCTCTTTACTAAAAGTACAGCAAGTTAGCGATGTACAGGAATCAAGCCAGGATCAGTTAGTTTGAGTCCCATTCTCACTACTTAGACAATGAGATTCAAATCAAAGTCAATGATATATTGCATATTAATGGAAATAAACAACATGAAATAACCAACCAGATCCCATTGCAATGATATCCATCATTTTATTTTTGTTGCACGCGAATGTTGCACAGACAAACTCATTGAGAAGTTCGTATTGTTCCATGAGACGTATAATCTCTCGACGTTGTAAAGAACGAGCCACGTCGATCAAGCGACGGTCTCCTTTAGACGTACGAACTCTTGCCCAAGTCTTCAACCAGCGTTCAGCTTTACGAACATCATTCAGTTCAACTGTATGGCAAATTAATAGCAATATTCTTATTTAGTAGAAGTATTTATTTTGTAAATAATAACAAAAAGGCTAGAAGTACAGTGCAGTAAGTCTAGCCTTTTTGTGCTCTTTTTAGACTTTTGAGATAACATGACACTACTGAATGGTAGTGTTATATTATCTCGGAGAGTCATCTAGGAAATGTTTTGAACATAGCAAATTTTTAAATTGCAAGGTAAATATTTTTGCCTTTTCTATCTGGCCACAAGAGAAATTGATAAAAACTTTAACATATGTCTAAATTAAGCATCTGGTTTAATTGGATCAGAGAAAGCAACTTTAAAAAACATAATTTTAAGCTACTTTCTGAATTTAGCATCCAGCGATTCAAATTTCACACTTCGTAAATCAGTCAGATACAATCAGCTGCACCCTCAAACTATTCAATTTAAATCTAAAAAGAGAGGAATATCCACTAACAATTAACAATTTGTCTAATTATCAATTCAAAACAGTTACACAAAAAATACCTTAGTTTAAAACCAATTTATGTCAAATTGTTTTAATTTCAAAGAGAAATATTCTAGTACCTGCAACCCAGAGTCCTGGTAAATCAGCAAAGCGAAACTTTCTAGCAAATACAAACTTTCCCCTGTCTTCATAAACAGTTTCACTTGGAGCTCTGCCTTGCAAGTCCATCATCATAGGATCAGAACCTGCAACAGTAAATTTCACAACTAAATGTTGATTCAGACTGGCAATGGGTCCAATTAGAAAAATTTCTATAAAGTTTTGACTGTTCTTTATGATCGTGTGTTTAATGTTTAATATTAATGTTATATATCAGTCAATTTACGAAATCATGCAATGCACTATAATGTGTGAAACGATTGGGCTATGCATTACATTGCCTGACACAACCAGATAATGACTAAAATCGCCAGGCATTGTACTACAATGACTGAAATGTCAACCAGATTTTACAAACTTTGCTTGAAAGCGTTTTCAAATTATTTATATGTAAATGGTTGCAGGTAATGTTTGGCAAAAAAACAAACTAGAAATGCAATAACATTGCTAACTAATTACAAAAAGTAAAATGATACAAATTCTTCAGCATGCAATATTTAATAACTTTACTGCATGTAACATACTGTATATAATCTCAGTATATTAAAATAAAACCGATTACCATTAAATATTATAGGATTATATAATAATCTAATTCACTATTCTAATTCACTATTTTTAACCAAATTAAATATTCAGATATTTACACCAACCGATTCTAATAAGATGCGTAATGAGATCCTGATCAATATCCGCACAGGCCTTAATAAGAGCCGTCTCATTTAGAGCATCTTTAGCATTCACATCCACACCTAGTAGAGTCAGTCTATAGATAGCCCGGATCAGCAGTCTAGAAAGCTCTTCATCTGATTTCTTTAACTTCAAACATCGAGTCACGACTAAATGAAGATAGGTCCAACCCTTAAAACCATTAGCTTCGCTGTGCAGGTTGACATTTATTTGACCGGTTTGAATTAGGTCTAGAGCTTTCAGTAAGTCTTCCTGGGTGGATGATTCGATGAGTTTGTAGAATTCACTGTTTTCAAACGCTTCTTTTCGTTCTTCTATTGTGGCTGCAGGAGAAATAAAAGTTTAAATTTAATTTGTAAATTGAACAACAACTAACAATCTAGAAAGGGATCAATAAAAATTTTGATTATAAATTCTATGAAAGTACAGATAAACATTCAATTTAGAATGAATTAAAACATTTGAATCATAAAGTATAAAGCATAAGTCATTTAAATCTTTATATTAGCCTTACAATATGAGTATATTAAAAACTTATTTGAGCCCATACTATCATGCACAGTGTTAATTGGCTTAATTAGTGCATGCTTACACCATTAAAGTTTTTGTCTATATCTTTTCTCTGCAATAAATATACCAGCCACGGGGTGAGCTACTTTGAAATCTCCCCCAACCTTTCAACGTTCTATTTTGTTATTAAAATATTGAATTATATCCCCCTAAATTAAAACTAAGCCATACATAACCTCATAACACATGATCTATAACTATTATAATGACTGAGCAATAATTTTCTGCAAAGTGTTGAAGCTAATACTTCATGAATGAAATATGAAAAAATTCTACCTTGATAGTCATCAGGCACTACTACTCCATGTTTGTTGAGCACTTGAACTGTGGCAATCGACCACTCTCCCAGTTCTTTTAAGGCGACTACCAGAGGCTTGGGTGGGTTGCATGCCTCGTCACGTTGCGATAAATCGATCGGTTCTTTACCTGAATCAAAAATAGAAACATTTACAAAGCAAAAGAAACACTTGATGCTTTTCAATAGAAGTGAGTTGAGCAAAACTACAGTTGATTCAAATAAATGCCAAACACTGGGATACCTTTAATTAAAGATAAGTGGAGAGGGATATAATGTTATACATGCATACAACTAAAATACAAAGTTGTGATATCACTGACATTGAGTAAATCTCATTAGCTGGTGTAAAATTGAAGAACAAATTTTTGACAAATGAATAAATGAATAATTTTGGCACTTTATCTCCCTCTTCAAAATGATATTTTAAAATGTGTAGATATGACTAAAATGCAAAGATGGATTCTTTTCTAAATATATTTTTACAGATGCGCCAGAGCATAACGATGATACTATTAACTAAGCGAAACAAAAAATCATGAAAGTGGAATAAGTTTGAAATTTGAAGACCCTCCCTTCTAGAAAATCGACATATGATAAATTATTGCTTATAAACTGTCTTTGAGCAATGGTAAAAGTTAATGTTTAATAGCTAAAGTTAAAGTTGAGTTTATGTTTAATAGTAATGAGCATACGTACATGATGTAAAAATTTGTCCAATGATATCTTATTATAAAGAAAATAGTCATAGTTCTCTTTACATATAAGTTAAATTCATTGATCCCTGAGCTTATGTAACCCATTGACATACTTATAAGTCAAGTGGCTGAAAATCTATTCTTTATAAGTGTGAAAAGTATATCCTAAATAGATTAATAATCTTTACATCTTGACCTACTATGGCTAATATTAAGTATATCTAGATTCCATAGATAGTTAAGATTAGCATAAAGCATTAATCAACTTCTCTGTTTGTTTGTACTTATGTACAATGTGAATATGGCATTAAAAATGTTTGAAAACTTTATATCATTGCTGATATTAATAATAAATAAAATAACTTGCTATTAACTCCATGATCACAATTTTTTGAAGCTATTTCTGTGTTAAGTTAAATTATCGAAATATCATGGCTGCATTTTTTCTGCTGTATTTAACTGTTAACATAATTAAAATATATGAACTATTTTTATGTAATTAATTGAGTGAAATTTATCAAATTAATCTAAATTATATTATCTAGATTTAAACTTAAATATCTTCCAGAAGTTTAGAATAATAGAAAACGAAATATACAATTATTTTTCAACAATGATATGAGTATAGAAAGACTACCACTGTTCTGTCTATCAGTAAGTGATATGATTAATAGACAGAAATCTAATTTATCAGATGTGAAGTTGTGAATTTTCTTCTGATATTTTCAAGTTATCTTGAGTATATTAAATAAAATATTATCAAATATAGAATATAAGAACAAAATGGAATTCTCTTCTATTATTTATAAGTATTAACTGTATGTTTTTATATATTTCTGTAATTGTTATTAATGCACAGTTTCTTTGAAAGCTGGAGTACTTAAGAACTATGATACTAGGATAATAGATATCAACACAATAACATATGTTGCTATATTAATATTCTGCTTGATAGATTTAATTTGCATTTATTGTAATAACTTACTTACATCTTGTATCTAATTATTCCTACATTGACTTTAATTAGATATACATTGAAATTGGTGTAAGGAAGATAGTGGCAATTTAGCATGAATGTCTTGCACTGCCAAAAATTAATTTAACAATAATAACGAAATTATAGAAAGATATGGGCTTTTTCTTGCAATATCATCAATCTTGATATTATAGTAATTCATTGTGCTTCGAGCAATAACATTACTTGTATGACTCGGTTAACAACAATCATCTTTAATTTAATTTCTGATAATTAATTACTAATACTATATCTTAGAAATATCATTAATAACATATTTAAATGTAATATATTTTATGTTTCATATTTTGAATCACTATCTTTCATTAAAAACCTTTTTCGGCCAATGTGAGTTTAGCAAGAACAAACAAAACTATAATCCATCCTCTCACCAGGTTTCAGAATTGCAGCGATTCTCTCTGAGTCACACGAGAAAGCAGTACAGATGAGTTCGTTGGTTCTTTCATAGCGTTGAAGCAACCTTAAGATGTTGACATTCGAAGTTTCCTCTGCAACCTCATACAGAGGCATTTCTTTTGCGATGTTCACTCGACACCAGGACTTCATCAGACGCTCAACCATCTCTATATTCTCAGACTCAACTAGATAAACAACATTTATTTGTTTTAGTTACATATTGTTATTAAAACAATGATTAACAAAGAAAGTGAACATTAGGATCCATAAATACTATAAAAGTTATAAATACAGAAAATCTTAACTTAATCGATACATGATAGTTACACATAAAAATAAAGCTATGTTAAATAAAATCTGCAAGATTTATTAGGAGCATTGTACAAGAAATCATTCGAAACTATAATCAGTGTTTTAAAGAACTAATTTAGTGTGAAAATGCCAATTGATATTTTATTATCACATAAAAACTAATGATTGACATTTTTGGCACATCAACAAGTATAGTCAATAATGCCTTTGAACTACAGACAAGTGCAATTATCATGCAGATTTTGTTAAGTCTGCATTTATACCTTTTGAAGTTTGTATATAAAAAATATAATGAAAATCAGCGATTGCATTAACTATTCATGTTAAATCCATTATGTTACCATTATATTACAGTTAACTCGTAACTGTAATATAATCGTAGATCCAAATTTAGACCTACTTTCAGTCTATTCTGAGTGTACAGTATAAGCTTGATTATATGTAAAATGTGTATAAAAGCAAATCAACTAACAAGAAACTCTCGAGTGAAGTACTACTGGTTCATACCTGCATTCCAAATACCAGATCTCGCACTTGCTTGCCCTTTAACTAAGTCACATAGGTGATTTTTGTAAGTATGTATTACTCTACATTGCTTCTTATTTGGTATGCACGGATCAGCCCCTGAAATTTACAAAGAAAACGAATTCTGACTGATATATCTTTTGTGGATTTTCTGTTTAACAGTGCATCTTAAATGATTCTGAATCTTTTTTAACTTCAAATACTAAAATAACTCTAATTCATTCAACTTTAATGTAAAAAAAAAATAAAAAATAAAAACAAACATATAAATATTAATATTTTCATCTGAAATACTCAGAATATTTAAGGCAATAACAATAGTGCATAGACCTATAAATTAACTATATTCCAAAGCATTTTTGAATTTATTTCTGCAGCTTAATTCAATTTATTGCTTACTGCGAAACATGAAACAGTTAATTGTCGTGCATTAAATTGTCGTTGATGACAAATAGTTATTAAATAAGCATATCTATCTTGAGATATTTGCAAACGTACTTAACACATATGTCTAATAAACTAACATTATTAGTGTTGAAACGGGCGTAAGTTATTAGTGAACATTACTGGCCTTGATTTAGTGAATGCCTTGTTTCAGCACAGGCGTTGATTTAAACTTATAATGTGTACAATTAGAGCAGAATTACCACTATACTATGTGAGCTCGGTGTGTTGCATCATATCTCCAAGCAAATTCATAATCTTTTATTATCAAAAGCTTTAATTCTAGACTAAAAATCTTTATAAAGATCGTTACCTAGACGAATTAGATGAGAACAAAGTTGCAACCCATTAGGTTTAATGCAGGCAAGATGCAGAGCAGTATTTCCATGATTATTCTGCGCATTGATATCAACTCCCTTCATAGCCAGACGATAAACAAGCGGAATAAGATGCGTAAGGTTGCCATACGTCCGATAAACGAACGGCGCTTGCATGACCACATGGTGGAGATATGTTGTGTGATCAACCTTTGAGCGACGTTTAATGCAGTGACTGTCTTGACTCAAAACATGCCTCCAGGCAGCCTTTAGAGCTGTCTTAGAACCATTCTTTATCAGCCGAAAAAGTTTTGTGTTTTCGATCTCAGTCGGTTCTTCATCTGGAGGTATGTCACTGCAATCTGTAACCAAAATGGCAAACACAGAAGATTTTAATATTTATCATTATATACAAATATAGCATACATATAGCATTCAGTCGCAATATAATTATACCGCTAGATAGAAGATATGGAATTGTACTGTATAGGGCCTATAGTATACGGGCATTATGAAATATATGATCCAATAGATATAATTATTGTCACAAGTTAGGGCCTTCAAGTTTATTTGTATTTTCTATAGTCTCTACTTTAGAGTCTTATACACTGTTGTAACTACTACAGTGTACTTGAATAAACTCCTTTTTGAAAAATCTCATTCATCTATTATAATTAGACATTAAATGAGAAAATAAGTAAATTCGACAAAAATATTGAAGATGAGAACAAGTATAAATATACCTTCGCGTGAGTTTTGAGAGTTGCGCGACTTTAACATTATAAAACTTTGAATTAAGTTAAACTTAATAACTGCTATATAAATAAGAATAATAATAAGCCTTAACTTAAGTTAAAAAACAAATAATTTCAACTTTCACGCTCGTATTAGCATGCAGTCTTTCAACTATGTTATATTGTTAATATTACAGCTATCTGTATAGTAGGCCTGTCCAATTAGAATTCCAGTAAAACAATATAAGTGTATAAAGTATTCTATTATACGCCCAACTGATATATGACAAAAGTATTAATATTTACAAGATATGTCGTTGATTACACAGTAGCTACTTTTGTTTTTAACGGTTATAACATTATAACGGCATATATATTTACCGCATATATAATATATAAACTAATCCACTAAAGCACATATAGATCCATAGACTGTAAGCCTAGCAGTGTTTCCAATGTTAATTGCCTACGATCAACATTATCATTTTCGGTGACTTTTGACGATCGGTTATTTTTGACCTAAACCTATAAATTTCAGAAATGCATAGCGTCTTTGAATTCGCTTGACGTCTTCGTAAAACTTTCGAAGAAATAACTTATCAATAGGCCTACCGCAATAAACAACTAGCCCTATATGTTGAGGCCTACTCTAATAGCTATAGTTAAAACCGTGACCTTAGCGATTGTCAACACTAAATACGAAACAGTAACAATAAAATAGCATTGAATTATAATCCTAGTCTGTTGTCAATGACTCTAAACTCGGTATGGAAATTCGAGCAAGATTGAATCAACTTTATAAGTCAGTTTAGAAAGTGATTTGCAGTCGTGATTGAGCATTAATTTGCATGCATTGCTGATAAACAATATTAATAGGAGCATTAGCATTCATTAGCGGGTCCATAGGCGAGGGAGGGGGTGCGATAAGGGCGATTGCACTCCCCCTCTCAACATAGTTTACATATGTTTTTTATATGTAACTTACTACTGGTTGTTAAATGTCATAAAACTTTCAAAGTATAATTGTAAACTAATTTTATAAATTACATGAACCGCCTTAACAAAAGTCACCGACAAACAGTTTAATGCAACTATCAGGCTATTAGCATGTTTCGTATTATTTGATGGAGGTTTAATATTAACCTTCGTCCGTCAACCTAATGTAAAAGTGACGTTTTCGTCAACCAGGGGGGTAATTTTACCCCCCATGAGT
>JAQIXG010006513.1:0-10249 GCA_034700105.1 Oconnorella tubifera
GCATAAGCCTGGTTTTCTTTACTTTTCCATCAAAATGAAAGTAAATGGGGCTCGGTGGGAGGGGGGAGGGAGAAATTTAAAAAATCTATTGAAGTTATTACGTTTTTGGGCCAAAAGTAAATTTTAAACTGTCGGGAGGTGGGGGTGTGGCTGGGGTGTACACCCCCCTGAGTCTAAAACTGCAAACTATGATCACACGAGGGTAAGTATAACTTTACAAATAATCGCAATTGTCCAAAACACACCAAAATTAAATAAATAATAAATAAAATAATAAAAGTATAAAAATGAAATGATCAGAAATACTGCATAAAAGTCTATTGCATAAAACATTCCATGATATTATCTGGAGCCTTGTAGTATACTTATAGCAAGGTCTCTGCTTCAAACAAGCCACGCCCCCTACGTCATTTTATTTATTCTTTCATTAGCGAAGCTTTTTCCATAATTCTAACCCTAATTCTAACCTTAATTCTAACCCTATACTAATAACGAGCTGAACTTAAAGTTATAATTAACTTCAATTCAATAATATAATAATACTATTCATCTAGATTGACAGTCATCTGAAGGGCGGGGCTTGTTCGAGCAAAACCTAGCTACAGATTCATTTCATCTTTTTAGTATTAGGACAGGTAGAAAAGTTTTATGAGCTTATTTCATTTGCCTGCTGCCACTGTGTGATGATTTTATAACATTCCGCATGTCCTACAACCATAAACAAATATAATTAAAATTATATCACATAAGTCTGCTATAAGTCAAATTTTAAAATCTGACAACCTTTTTTCACTCCCCCCCCCCACCCCGTTCTACAATTTCTCATTTGACATCCAATTTGCAATCTTAGTTTGAAACCAAATGAATTAATTAAACAACAATTATATAGTCCTTTCTAATTAACTAAGTAATTACTGTTATAGGTCTATACGTTAATTAATTGAATAATTAATTATTTAATTACCTAACACATGAGCAAGGTCTGCCGCATTTAACATCTCAGCCGTAGTGGTAGGCGTGGCTTGTATCATATAGAAGCTATGCCTCGCTGGATCGTTACGGCCTAAGTAGCCTAACATTAGGCTGACGCATTTAGGCTGATCGTACACAATGGCAGTGTACAGGGCCGCTATGTAGCGATTAGCCTCGGCGAGGGCCGCGGGGCCCCCAAAAAATATTTCTTTATTTTTTGAAATCAAATAGGCCCTTTCAACAACATCTGTAAAAAAAGTTACAGCAAGGTATAGGTTTTGCAACGAGCGCCGCCCTATAAGAAATGAGTGAATAGTATAGACCTTTCTCTAAAATAATCAGCATAACGCATTATAGGCCTACAATTTTATTGTACTGAAGTTTCAGTTTGCATTTAAATTAAAATATACAAGATTAGAATCGATTAACAAGATTTAAGAATAAATTTAATCATTCTACGTTTTGATTCGCTAGCTAAAAATAGATTGATGTGAGTAGATTCAAAAAGCGTACCGTCCAGTTGAAAGTATTTATATAGCATTTGAGAGCAACACGAGAGAGTTAAAAGTGCAGACAATATGTCGTCATAGCCCATCATCGATGCATATTCAATACAGGACATTTCTCCTATCTTTAACTTTACACTAACTCGCTCTTCACCTTCCTGTGATTAAATCAAACATCATCATCATCATCATAGTCATCGTCATCATCATAGTCATCATCATCATGGTCATCAGCATTATCAACATCATCATTATAATTGGCATTGCTTTAATTAGTCATCATCAGCTTTTTAAAACTATAAATTCATTCAGTCAGGCTTAAATTTACAGTTAGAATTAAGATCAATGTGAGGATTAAGTTAAGGGTTTAGTTTTAAATTTAGTCTAGGGTTAAGAGAATGATTAATGTTAGTGCAAGGGTTAGGTTTAGGGTAAAACAGAGTTTAAGATTAGTGTTAAATATTTAAAAAATGTAAAATATTGCAAAATGCAAGTGTACTTTGACTAGATGCATGAATCTGATAAGATCGTTTTCATAGACAGCCTCTTCTAGCTCGGACTTGAAGACAGTCGGCTTGTAGACTGTCTCAGGAACCCGTCCAAAGTGTTCAAACACACATCCAGGGGTATAAGGAGACATCTTAGTAGTAGGACTTCTAGGCAAACTCAAAGGTACTTCCCTTAAAAACAGAGAAATAAATGCAAAAGAAGAGTGTATTGATGATAATATTTAATAATTTATATAGATAATAATCTTAAAACACAAAATATTAAAAATTATAATGCACCCCAGAACGCCAATTTTTATCTACTTATGTAGGCTTAACCTACCCCCTAAGATATCCGACGATCTCTTTTTTTAATATTATCGCATTTTGACAAAAACTGCAGTCTCAAAAATACTCGATTTTTACAGTTTTCCTTAATTCATCCGATATTTAATCGTACTAACCTTAACCCTAACTTGATTTTATTTTAGAATAAAAACAACATAATAACATGTGTATTTAAAATGAAGCAACTTAAGTAAGCGATTAACTAGAAATAGTTGATATAAAGTCAAATCTAGTCACAAGATCGAGAATATATGAAAACATATATGACTTAAGTCAACAAAAAGCCAAGCAATAAGCAATAAATTAAAGCTTTAAAACAAAAATCGTATTATATAATACGAACTATTGGCTATACAATCGGTCTAGTCTGTTTTTAAAGTCTAGTGTAAAACTTTACAACAATAACAACTTTACGAAGTGTTATAAAAACGATTTATTACGCAAAGTGAAAAGCTAGTTTATGCATATTTTTAACAGAGAGTGCAAATAAAAATAATTACACAAGAATAATTTTTTATGTAAAAAAGACACTTTTAATGATAAAGCATAAAAACTGAAATTTTATGTAAAATTCGTGAATAAAATATAAAACTAACTCAAAACTTACATTAAGCATATAACTGATATTATATTATTCCTTCTAAGCTTTAGCAGTATTTTTTATCTAGTGCAAAATTAAAAACATCAAAGAAACAAAACAAATTTATATTTATAAAGTATAAAATATTAAATTCAAGAAGTTTACAATTTCGCTAAATTTTAGCTCTAACTTTAACTGATGAAAAGTTAGAACTTATAATTAACAGCTTATTTATCGATGAAGGCCTACGCAATTACTGTATAGGTCTCTAGGCAGTACCCGTAGGCCTCTAAGCTCTGTATCCGTAGGCCCCTAGGCCTAGCGGGCCGCTAAATTGAACTGTATAATAGTGTATATAGCTTATATGTTACAAAGTTGTATGCTGAAACCTTTTGAATAATAATATTGGCTCTGCTACAAGAACTCGTTTATCAGTCTATGAAACAAAACTAATTTAGGCTTCTACCAGGCATTGGCTACCATCAGAGGTTAGTTACAAGCCAACTATGACGTCATCTCTGGCTTTGATAAATGCGAGGGAGTGAGGGAGAGAGTCCAGGGAGGGGGAAGAAGGGAGGAGGGAAGGATTCTGTGTTGCCAGTTTTCTATGGATCAAAACAATCTGTCCTTCAGTTGGGGAAAAGTTTCTGAACATTTTTAACTTGTAGGTCGTTCAATCACCTTATTAGAGGTCTTCAATTTATTACCTACAGCTGACGGCAGGAGGGGGGGGGGAGGTGCAGTGGGGTACGGGGCGGGACCCCCCCCCAATAAAATTAGTTGAAAAGGTGAATTATTTAAAATGAAATTTTATTTAAAATGAAAGATGAATTTTTTTTAATCGAGCACGTTTCTTTTTGTAATCAACACTTATAATATATTTGTCTATTTCGCCAGCAGATAACTTTGAAATAATTGGAATTGCTATGTAAATATACGTAAAACAAAATTGTGTGGGGGGGGGATTTTTATAGGGCATCGTGTGTGTGTGGGAGGGGGTTATATAACACTTTGAATATGAGGGAGTATTTTTAAGTAATTATAAAGGGACGAAGTAATTTACTTAAAAAGAAAAAATATGAGTAGTATTATAGAAATATAGAATTATAGAAAGTAGTATAGAAGTAACGATTGTGGTGAGGGGAAGAGTGGGATGGAGTCATGGAAAATAAATAATCGGGGGAACTCTACCCTCCCCCCCTTGATTCTCCCCTCAGCATGAAATGTAAAGTTAACAGAAGTTCTAGGCGGTAGGCGGCCTACACGTCAGCAGGTATTTTAATAGGAGAGAGAGAGAGAGAGAGAGAGAGAGAGAGAGAGACGCCAGCTAGCGAATGAACATATAAAACATCAGTTTAATGATAAAAACAATCAGCCCCAGTACTAATCATATAAAAATTATCACAGAATAAACAATTAAAGTTAGTCTCACATTTAATAAATTTAATCAAACAAATATTGCATTAAATACTGCTGTACAATCACTAGACACTAAGTAGATCAGGTGTTTCATTAAAAAAGCATTGCGCTGTGTGTGTATAAATCAGTCCCTTATATAAATCAGTCTATATTGATTATATAAGGATTTATATAAATCAGCCCCTTATATAAATCATAAATCGTGATTTATGATTTATATAAATGAATCCCTTATATAAATCATAAATCAGTCCTTATATAAACATTAAATCAACAGAAAACATAAAATATATCCGTATCTTAGATAAGCATCTGGAATAACTGGTACCAGACAAAATGACCACAATATATTAACCCGAGAAAAAGACCCCGGCAATTCATTTCATAACCCTAAAGTTAACCCTAATCCAAACCCCAATTTCAATCCTAATCCTAACCTAAAGCCAAATCATACCCAATAATAATGGGGGCATTTTGTCTGAGCCGTGTTTGACGCGTCACAAAAATAAACCATCCCGTATATTTTAGAGTACGCAATAAATATCCTAGAGTTGCATCCGTTCAGTCGCAATGTCCATCCTTCCATCCATCCCTCCATCGTTCATCCACCCTCTGACAATCAAACTCAACTTTACCGAGTTTGACATTGACGACGTTGTGCTGACGACATAGCCACTGCGCCAGGGCAGTGCGCGATGTGGTGTTGGGGGGGTCCAGTTTTATCCTGAAATAAAAATTGTGAGCGTTAGTATTTGATACGATTGACGTACGTGAGCCTTTGAGTTGATCAGACGCACTAATCATTTTGATATAATTATAGATTAAATGTAAACTTATTGTGATTGATGTAAATTAAATGATGGGAAAATTTTGGGTGGTATTCGCAACAAGAATAATTCTTAGAGAGAGAATCAAAAAAGTTATAAATCTTAATACGTTTATACACAATAAACTGAATTTTATGAGGGAGGGGGGCCCCCCTTCCTTCCTCCTTCATCCCCAATAGAATATTTAAGACTGACTCTTTCCTAAAGTCTTCAGCACAGAGTTCACAAGGGTAGAACTTAGAAAAAAGTTGAATGAACTTCCCCATGTCCTTCTGCTGCTCTGGGGTCGGCTTATCTGAGTAGTAGGCCGCCGTCGTGTGAAGTAGAGCCCAGGTCGACCGCCCCAGGACGTCCTTGTCCACCGGGCAGTCCGCCAGTCGTTCCCTGATGGCCTCTAGCTCAGCCGCCGTCGACAGCTCGGGGGGCTTGGGTCGCTCTTTATCCGCAGTCTTTAAAATAAAATAAAGATTTAGAGACTGAATGACAGCATCTTATTATTAAAGATCTCTTGTTAAAATTAAGCTTAGGGTTGGTTAAATAAATAAATTGGCAGGGTCGCATTTTATGCAGTACCAATAACATGAATGATGCAATGCAATGAAATTTCAATAAATGTACATCAAAATTTACTTTTAATTCCGTTATTTTTTTAAATTCTAATACAGATTTTCTATTCGAAAATTAATCTCTTTACCAAAGGGTGCATCAAATGATAAATATTTCTCAATGTCATTATTTAAAACGCAAAAATACATTTAAATAATGCCGGTAAAATTCTAACTTTTTCCCCTAATTTTTTACCTTTCCCTCGAAAGGGGCGGAGTCAGCGGAGAGATTGTGGGCGGAGCCAGTACTAGGGGCGGGGTTGGGGGCGGAGTCTTTAGACCTGGCTCTCATCCAAGATTTAAAATCAACGCAAGTTCTGCAAGGCTTCGCTTCACTGGCCATCATTGTTGACATCATTAACTTTGATCAAATATTAATCAAAGTTGTCAACCAAAGAATACTAGGGACGACGGGGGAAATATAACCAGAAGTAGATGCAGTAGATAGTATATTTGAACTAATATGAGAGATTTTGAATGGTTTGATTTGAACTAGTAAATTTGTTGAAGATTTTAAGATACACCGCGATTGTTGGTGTGTTTGATTTTATGTATTTGCAAGGGTTGTTACCTGATTGAAAAACTTTAAGAGACCGAATGATGTTAATAATGTCATAAATTAAAGAAATTTGTAAGATTTGATTGCAAAAATAGTGACCCTCCCGCTATTCCCCGAGATAAACCTGAATATGAAACCCCTGCCCCTGATTTTATAAAACGTCAAATTAGTTTTTCTATATTAGTTTAGCACTAAGTCTTGTATAAAATTGTTTGTCCTATACTGCCCCATAGTTTTTAAAATATTAACGCCCAAGATCTTCTCAAAAACCTACTGACCTTAATTGCAAATTGTGAAAAATGTTACTTAATTTCACTGCGGTGCATTTTTCATCAAACCAAGTACAACGAACTTCTAATCTGCGAACAATATCACCGGTCACTTATCTATCGAGAATCTCAATTGGCTACAAGCATTCTATCAACTATTTTCATTGGCCAGTAAAAATAAAAGTTAAAAATTAACAGAAGATTGGCGTGAGCGTTAATGAAAGAAATTATAAGAATAAATCAAATTATATTTTTATTTATTAAATAAAATGTTTTCTACAAAATTAATTTCCGCGAAATTACGGACGTTTAAAACCCTCGGGGGAACGTCAGATTTCCTGACTAGAAATATTTGCTCATCTTTTTCCTATAAATCGCAAAACTACAGACTTTCACAAAATACATTTTCTCGCTGTTTTAAAAGCCCATCCCTTAATACAGAGTTAAGTTTTTATCGCGGAATAAGAAGTTCCGGTGAGGGGGGAAATAAATGGGACCCGGAGAAGATGGCGCGGAGGGACGATGTGAGGGGGGAACTGGTTTATATCGGTACGATGGCGAGATTGGTTAAATTTGTAAAGTTGTTTTCTATTAGTACAAGTTTGATGGGGATTGGCATTCAGCCCCTTATTTATGATCAGGTTTGTATCAGACGTGGTATTTTGATTTATTTTGAGATGGGGAGGAGTATAATATAAAGATTTATTTAATTAAACTGACAGCCTTTTAATATATTTATATCGTATTTAATTATTATATAAAGAAATATAAAAACCAATAATCTGTACAATGGAGAATATAATCTCAGACATTCTGCTGCTTTTAAGGTTAAGTTTAATTTCTGAATTATCGTATTTTAACGATGTCTCAGACGTAGCTGTCAATTTAAGCGTCTTACTAAAGGGTGCAGCAAGTTAGAGAATGTAAACACTCTTCCTCCAGGTGGCAGACCTCCACTGGGCCCTTGCTCTGATGGTGGGGGGGGCTGCGTCGTTCTTTGTCTTTGTCACCCCCGTGTTGCTTCATATCATAACAAAGCGCTATGTGACGCGCATGTATTGGTGTAGCGACAGCAATAGATTTAGCGCCACCACTTTTACTTTGCTGCTGCGTGAAAGGGAACATAGCTTTACCCCAAGTCAGGTCTGTGATTTTATGTCGATTAATTATTTTTATTTTGTTTGTAAAATGCCAAAATGCTACTAAGTAAACTATGCAAAATATGATATACGGACTTGAATGTAGGACCTTTTGGTTCCTAGTTCAACTCTCTAACCACTCTGCCATTTGCTTTAAAATAGATACATATTATTTGAAAGGATTAAGTTTTATTTACTCTGAATATATTTTTATATTTCAGGTAATCATACCGACCAGCCCCGTCCTCTTCACTTCTGTCATCATAAAAAAAGATGATAAAAAAACACCTTTATTTCTAGACCCAAGTTTATTTATAAATCAAAGGGCCCTCGTTGAGTTATATAAATACAACGAGCCCCTAGACTGGGAGATAGAGGCGCCCGCGCAGTCTGGGGGGCCCCCTGAGGGGGAGCAGGCCCCCCAAGGCTCAAGGGGTGATACAGGGGGGGCGGGAGGAGGCGAGAAAAAATCGTGAAAATTAATTTTGATTGTGTGAAAATTAGTTTTGTATGACTATAAAATGATGAGTTTTTATTTTGAGAAAATATTTGAAAGAAATGATGATAATGTTGATGATAATTATGGTAATGATGTTTTTGACTAGACTGGAATGTTGTAACTAATTAAATGATAATGATGATTAGTTTTCAATATAGCTGGTATATATTATATAATAATAATGATTTTTTTGCCAGTACATTAAAAGTAACTACTGATTATGCAACTTGCAAAAGGTTGCAGCAAGTTCTATTTATTTATTTATATGGTACAAGACTTGAGCCTATGACCTCTATCTCTGAGTTTCTTTGAAACTTAAAATTTTATTTCTCAGTCATTTGAGAAATATTTCTCAATTGACTGAGAAATGACAGGTTCAAGTTTAATATCAGATTCTATCATTGAATTACATTTAGTTTATAAACTAACTACTATTTAAGACTTTATTGTATTGAGGTAGCAATAACATTCCAGCAGCCCCCCAATAATAAATCGCAGGGTCGGCCCCCACATGTCCCCAGATTCACCTCCCCCCCTCAACCTCCCCACACCCCCCCCCAGATGCATTTTAATGTAAGATTTGTGCCTCAATGATGAGATGATTGTGTATATCAAGATTAGCCTTGATCCTATAAGGATTGACTCTGAGAGGAAGTTCAATACGTTTATCTAGTGTCACTGTCATCACACGAATGACAGTGCCACTCTTATTTGACTTGATCTGAATGTCATCAGGTGACATATCTATGTCAGACAGGTCTAGGGTTATGACCAGGTGGTTAGATTTCATGTCAGGGGCCCTAGTAAGGGGCCGGGGGGCCGGGAAACACGTGGAAATTTTTGGAGTAGAAATAGTGGTTGATTTGTGGGTCAATTTTGTAAAAGTTTGAGTGAAGTTGAGGTTTTGGGTTGATTTGAAGATTTGGTTTTCTCGTAAACTTTCCATTGGAGGGAAATTGGATCGCGTTTTAGTGTTGAAATTACTGATTGGATCATTCGCCTGTACTGTTATACGATTTGAATAATATTTAATATTCGTTGGTATCGGATCCTGTGCTATTATAAAATTTGAAGTAATTTTATTTCTAACGGATGAATTGATTGGAGCGTGAGTTTTGTTATCTGGAATGCCATTGGTTGTGTATTGAGAGGGGAATGGTGTTGCTGGCCTGGATGTGGTTGATTTAGCATACTTCAGAGTTTCCAGGTCAGTCTGTTCCAAATTTCTATTTTGATAAGAATCTAGATTCCTTACAATAAACTTATCACTCGGACTCCAGGTGGAAAATTTAGATTTTTCATGTCTTGCCTCCAGTGAAATATTTGGCCAAGGGGTGCCAGGTCTCATTTCAAACTTTGCTTCCTCTTGGTTTATATTTTTATATCGATCAAATTTTAAATCCGGATAAACTGTACCCCTCCTTAATTCCAAGCATTTTAACCCCCCACTGTTTAAATCACTAAAACTATTCGACCTTGTTGGGCCACCGACCCTAAACCCATCCTCGTTTTTGATTCGCTGATGGGACGCACTATTCCACCAATAGGATCGCTCGCTTAGATTATCGTAGGAATTATGTCTTTGTACCGGATTATGGTGCTGGGGAAATGTTTTGCGATGTTTAGGTTCGACATTGAGTCGTTCACATTCTGATGAGCTGCAAGCGCTGTCTTCACTGTCAAAGCGATACACTGCGACGTTGTTCTTAAAGAAAACGCGTCGGGGTCGTCTTGTTCTTTGACCATGGTCAACTGGCTGACCATGGTCGGCCAGTTGACCATGGTTAACTGTTTGATTATGGTCAGCTATATAAAAATCATGGTCGGTTGTATGACCATGGTTAGCTATATGACCATTGTCAACTGGCTGACCATGGTCAACTGTTTGACCCGGGTTGGACCTAAAGTGGGTTGAATGGGAGATTGTGGAGAGTTGGGGGTGGTGGTATGATTTCTTGAGTATAGAAGTGGAGTGTGAGGGGGGTGGGGGACTGAAACTTGGGCGTCTGTAGATATAAACATAAAGTAAAATATTTTA
>JAQIXG010006514.1:0-10248 GCA_034700105.1 Oconnorella tubifera
CTCAACCTGTGTGCCGCAGGCATCAGCCAAGTGTGCCGCGAGATTCTGGAAAAAAATGTTTTTACTACATCTGAAAAAACAACTTAAAAAGTCAAATTTAAAAAATTCAGATAAATTGAAAAATAAATAAATAATTCAACACTTAACACATTAACCGCCACCTACGAGTTAACTCGTAGTTCAAAATTTTCCTCCAGGCACCTTCTAAGAGTTAACTCGTAGTTCAGTAAATGCTGCTCTACACATTCACTAGCGCTGTTATAATTCACTTCTAATATTACTGTTGGCTTCTAAATGATGACCGATGCATGTTGTGTGAAAACAGACGAGAAATTTGTTTGCTTTATGCAGGCAGGATGGTGCAGGGAGTCTTTTATGTGCATAGGGTCGACATAACAATGATAAAATGAACAAATTAGTGAATAAGCAATGTGTGCAAAATGAATAGTTATCGTAATCTTAATTATTTCTATAATTAAAACAGAGTAAAGTCTCTAACAGCAGGATATACAATATTTTGAATACATGCTCCCCCCACCCCTGTGGGGTATATTCGTGTGCGGGTTATCTAAACAAAATTTTTTTTAATAATTTGTGTTATATTATATATATCTGTGTTATATATATATATATATATATAAGCCCCTATATATATTATCTAAATCTAATTAGAATTTACAGTGATTGTAGTATAGTACTGTAATATTGGGTATTTGTAAGTAGCGGAAATTATTGTTCATTTTGAAAGCAAAAATCTGCGTCGACGCAAGTTTAGCAGAAATTTGCGTTATTTGTTAATTGTTAGTTGAGAGTGGTAGAGTGACAGGGAAAGAGGGGATAGGAGGATTGGGATGGATTATGAAAGAAATATAAATTTAAATGATTGACAGATATTGAAAATTCCGCAAGTTATACATGCGCTCTGGTTATACATGTGTGCGGGGTTATACAGATGTGCGGGTTATACAAAAATTTAATACGGGTTACAGTTAAACCTAATTAAAACAAAGTGAATATATTTTTATTTTAATAAGTATCGTATATATTAAAACAAAAGTAGAATTAAAACAAAAGTAGAATTTATGCTTTTATTTATGCTTGGCGTGTGGAAAATGACAGTGCAAAAAAAACTTCGCGGTTAATATGTTAAACAGTATAATCAAACTTATTTCATGCTTTTTGTTATAATATATAATAATCAATAGATGGTAGGCAGTATGTAATAATCAATTTACGCCACATAACAAACTAAGAACATCCAAATATCTTAAAAAAGCTCTCCGCATCTTATCTGTGTGAACTTGGGTTTTGAACTTTAACAAATATAAAAAATACCAGAAGATTGTTGTGTGTTGTGTATTCGTTCTACAGGTTTATTTTAATTATCCTATATTAACAAATTATTAAAGTGAATTATTTTAGGAATGTAGACTTTCAAATAATTATATTAGGTAATTTCTAATAATAGTAAGTAAAATTAATTTTTTTAATAATTTCATTATCTCAGATCTTCAATTTAAAAGCTCATTATCTCATCCCTTAGCAACATTCTCATTTAGCATCTCTAACACAGTGATCCTTAACCTGTGCTAGTGTGCCGCAGGAATGTTAGGTTCAAAAAATACTTTTAATTTAAATGAAGACAAGCGTTTTGAAATGAGTAGTATTAATTATATTAAATATAATTAATTGTTTATTTAGTTATTTTTTAAATCTTTAACAACAGTTCTAACACCTGAATTGAAATGTTGGTATGCCGCACTACATTTTCGGTAGTCTCGAGTGTGCCATGAGATCAAAAAGGTTGAGAACCAATGCTTAGTGATTTTTAACCTGTGTGCCGCGGCACACTGGTGTGCCGCGGGCATCTGCCAAGTGTGCCGAGAGATTCTTGAAAAAAATGTTTTTATTACATCTGAAAAAACAATAAACTGAAAAAGTTATTTGAGTTAAATTTTTTAGATGGTGAACCTAATGTAAGCATTAGTGAAAAATGCATTATAAATCCGAAACAGGCGTCATACAAAAAGATGGGAGAGACTCCCCATCGTTCTTTTGGAATGTCAGCAATGTATGGCAAAGAGAGACCTCCAACCCTGCTTGAGATGAAACAGGCTCAACATCAGAACGCCAGATTTTAGTCTTTGAAAGATTCTATCCCTGTGCGCATCGACGATGAACTGCGGGCACGAAGACGGGTTACCAACTGTTAGATAATGATTGGTCGCATTGTTATGTTAACGTTTACTTAACTTTGGTTAAACTTCGCATCTTCGAATTTTACAAATGGTACTGTAAAATTCTTCATATTTTTTTATTATTATTCATATTTATTCAAGACACTTATGGTGATTTTGTAGAAAATGGCGACTGAGTTTGTTTGTAGTCAGGATCAATGTACATTCAGCACATCTCGTAATACAAAGATCATCTATTTTTCATTCACACATTAGAATTGGCAAGAATTTTATTATCCGGAGCCGATCTGTCTTTTCATATCCGTAGCGCCGATACTGATACTTTTGAGAAATATGATAAACGAAGAACGGCTGAAGCATTCACCAAGAAAAGTAGAAGAGGGGCTCAAGCAAGGAAACAACTCGAAAGAAATACTACTGGCACAGGATCTGATCATGACCCGCTTGTCGGTAAAAAAAACATTGAATCTCAAAAAACCGTTCAGGTCAGTCCGATCAGTCCTTCCCGATCAGCTTCTCCGTCGTTCGACGATTTTACTGAAATAGATGGATCCAAGATAACACTTATTAACAAAGCAGCCGCTGCTGCAGTAAATCAACTTCGAGCCTTATCGGCAATTTCTACGACTTCTAGTCAAGCACCTTTTACACAATCATTTTCAAATACACCGCCACTTTATCATATCGACGACAATGGGGGCTGGGGTATATTTGGTTCGGAGGACTTTCTGCCCACATTATCAATGCCACGGTCTGTTCATACACAACAACAGGTCAGCAACTCTTAACCAGTGGCGTCAACGGTGTTCCACACGTACCGGAATAACAAAAGTTCCTGGGAAGCTAGTTTGATTTCGTGTGAAAGCGTTGCTGAAACTGATTTTCATTACATGGAACTGCTACACTGGGTTGTAGCCTCTAAAATACCATTCAAAATGGATTGTTTAATGATTCCAGCAATGGAATGTTTTAACCACCTCAAACTAGCAGAATTAACCCGTGCCTTCAGAATAATTCTTGAATTAATTGGCGAAATGATAATGTACATTCTTCATAAGGGAAGAATGCCATACAATGTAGAATACATACCGCAGGAAATCGTGGATATATTTTCTAGGGGGAACAGGTGGTTTTCGGCTGCCGTACTTAAGGATAGAGATGAGCCAGGTTATAAATCTCTGACAGCGGGGAAAATTGATTATATCATAATCAGGGAATTAGTTCACCAGGTCATTAAAAATGGTCGATCTCAGATCACGGCTCATATAGTCTAGATATTACCTCCTGAACCCAAATTTGACCGTCCTAGTCTGGTTCATTTGTTTATCGAAGCAATGAAAACGAAAACTGTCACCAATACACTGAATTCATGTGTGTCGCTTAGTAATTCCTTGCCTTTATCGTGTCAGGTGGATCGATCACGCATAGCTGCTTTCGTTTTCTAAAATATTGCCACTGATAATGAATATTTAATTATAGGGCAAAACAATCAATTAGGACTTATACAATTTATGAAATTTTGGGTTAAAAAAAAGGAATCAGATTGATATATAAATATTTGATAAATTAGTACACACTCGTACTTAGTGTCAAAATTTTCATCTGTATTGCAGAAATATTTACTCAACATTAACTTCAAACCATTGTTCATCGATGTTGTGTGTGCAACTTCTCGACATCACGCTTATACAACCTTAAATATCATCTCGTCTTAGCTCATGGTCGCGAATACCTTTCAGTCAAGGATTCATGAGGACAGTATACTACCAGGAGGGCTTCCAATCGCATAATTCGAAACCACACATCACGATCACACGATAGCGCCTGGAGCGCACTTGACATTACACCAGTCCGCAAATCCTCAACACTGGGAGGTCAAGCCTGGAAACGTCATCCAGTACCAGTGGAAAGACCATTTCCTTTGAAACTACCAGTCGTCCGGTTATCCATACCTACATCTTCGAGCACGACGATTCCCAAAATGAACCGGTTCAGGATAATAAGGACAATGCAATTTTCACAAAAAACCCTATTCTTCAGGCCATACTCTCTGAGCCCGTACCGACAGCTGATCCATTAACTGGTAACTCCTGCCGAAAAACAATGTTCCTTTCCTTTACGCGGGCCTGGTTTGATCAACTTCGCGAGAAGTCTTGCAAGTAGTTTGGAATACACCAAATCGCGGTTCGGACGATCAACCACTAACGCTTCTCCACAACCGTCAACGTTAGCCCACCCCTTCCACATCCCAACTGGAGAAGGAAGTTTCCGCGTCTTGCTGGACCCAAATACCCGTGGATTTCCGGGTTTGAATTGTCTTTTGATTGTTATCATAGAATTGTTTCATCATATTTCATGCTTTTGGTATGATTATCATCATCATCATGATTTTTTAGAGTTATTGATTCCTTGCAAACAATCGGGGTGGGGAGACCAATTGCCAACGAATCAATGGCTGAGATTTTGATAGATATTGGTCAGACATGTTTTGACACACAATTATCATGGTCAGAACGTGAGGGCTCTTATAATGTATTCCCTATTTTAGTTAGACATATTCTCAAAGTTTGTACTTCAAAACAGGAAGTCAAAAACTTTCTTTATGACACTTTTGTAAATAATTCTGAACCACAAATGAGACCCGCGTTAGATGCATTCACTAACATAATAGTGGAGGGGATTAAGGAAGGTGCACAGTTATTTACACTTTTAAAATGCAAAAGACCGTGGCTAGATACAATGCAATCTGTAGTTAAATTCGTTTTCTTTCCTGATGACAATGACATTGACAATGACTACGACTCTTTTGAACAACATCAGTAATTATCAAGAAGTCATTTCATAACCCATACATTTTTTTCATTATCGTTAGGGATTCTATCATCTTTATTAAAAATTAAAGCAGTATGCATTTCTTTTAAAAAAAATGTAAAGGTCGACCCAGACATACATCCGGATGCATGAGCTGTTAGCAATCTCATGTCTCGTTGACTACGGCATAATGAGGTGGGGTAGTCACTCCTCTTCCTCGCCTCCTCACCTTTCCATCGACTAAATAGTAAGTGTACTCATTTAGAGCTGAGTCAACCCAGAAGCGGCCAGTTAAGAGATTGTGAGAAAAACTCACCTGTTACAATAAGCGTTAGCCCAGGTCTTCTCGGCTACTTTGACTTGGCATATGGTGACACTACTAACCTCATCTTTGGAGAGTTCTCTATAGACTCGGCAGAAGGTGTACAGCAGGGAAACCCACTCGGTCCTCTCTTTTTCTGCCTGGCCTTGAACTCTCTGCTGCAGGATATCCAGTCAGAGTTTGTGTCGGGTTACCTTGATGATTTGGGCATTGGGGTGGAAGTTAGAGGTGTCATTGGGGATGTTCTCAGGCTAGAATAGGGAGCAAGCGACTGTGGTCTCTCACTCAACTATTCTAAGTGTGAGGTCATTGGACTCACTCCCTCAAATCGGCAGGACTGGATTGCATCGGCGTCATTGAGTGTCCACTCAGTGAGGCATGCCTGCTCAGTACTCCAATCCAGTCTGGAACAGGTGTGGACAATGCACTAGTGGTTAAGAGAGAGGATTTTACTACTATAATGGTGAGTCATCTAACTTCACTGCCAGCTCACTCTGCCCTCTACCTCCTGAAGACTTTACTGCATTTGCTTATTGCTTACGCAATACCAAAGCTTCTCTACATCCTCCGTACCTATAACTGCTCTTCCAGTCCTGAACTGGCGTCGTATGATCTTAGAGCATCCCTGAAACTAATCCTAAACATTGACTTATCCCCTTCAATATGGTCACAAGCTTGTCGCCCTCTAAGATGAGATGGGATTGGAGTCCGCAGTGTGCAACAGCAGGCACCGTCTGCCTTTTTGGCATCTGCTGCCACTGAGCTCCTTTCTCAACTTCTTCTCATTAACATCTTATTTATTCCGTATTCCGCAGTTGATAGAGTGGAGACAGCGTGGAAGGGATAGGGGGGAGTTATTAGCCAAATGGGAGAGGCCAGGAGAAAACAGCTGGTAAGGGATCAGATTGTGTGTGGGGTGGCAGCAGAAGGTCTGCTTCAAGTGGTAGATAATTGTGCATCTGCACGTCTGTTGGCATCTCGTGCCTCTAGCTTTGGTGTCTCATTAGTGACTATGCGATAACTAAGCCAAAACTAATTTTTTTTCTAAACATTTTGTGAGTTTGTAAAAGAAGAAATTTGGCATGTACCAAATTTTACTTTGATGTCTAAATTCGTTCAAAAGTTATGTACTTTCTGCGAAAAAAAATTAAACTTTTAATATAACCAAGCTTCATAATAGAACAGTTTCGCAATTTGAGGATTCTTCGTCAAACAATTTGCTGATTTTTTTTACAAAATGGATAATTTTATGAGCATAGTATCTATAGATAAAGTATTGATGAGTTAAGATATCAAACTGAAATTTGGTGCTTAGATGTCAAATTTCCTCCTCTACAAACTCATAAAATTGTGAGAAAAAATATTTTACTTCTGGTTTAGTTATCACAGAGTTGCTAAGGGTTATTTTTTTGGCGCACCCTGTCTTACCAAAACTTTATTACATTTTTATTCTATCTAGATTTATCAAAGCTTGAATTGCATGGAATGCAGTTCTAAGAAACAATTACGGTATTTCTGCTACCGGATTATCGGCTTCTGATCTTAAGACACTCGATTTTTTATATAACAGTATTTTTACAACAATATTCAAGTCGACAGAATTTAATCGCAATTGAAAATTGTCAGTTTTATTTCGGTTATCTAAGTTTTTCATGTATATATGATTTTTTACGAAACAATTTTCTTAATAATTTATTGTTATATATAACTTTGCGATAATTCTAAATTGATGAACTTGATTACATAGAGCTATAATCATTGATAAATAAATATAACTTTGCACCGGGAGATTTGAAAACTAAAATAAAGCAAAAATTTGGGAAAAAGTTTACAGACAGTTTGATGACAGTGTGATTATTTTCAGTAATAGTAGTTACATACATCATTTGTAATTTGCTTTTTTTAAGTCATTATATGCACTTATGTAGTTTTTTGTGTTTTTTTTTTGTCATATAATAGTGCAGGACGTTTAATTTAATTATGTCGTTTATTTATTGTAGTCTGATTTTGATTTTCTGTGTATTATGTTTGTCTACCATTTGATTGGTGAATTAAAATCTATATATTAATAACTTTTGCTTCTTTAAATTTGATCGATTATAATTAATTTATAATTTGTGAATATTTACAAGGTTTATTAATAAAGATAATAAAGTTTTCTTTGTTATTTCTACAGGATGTTGATGTTGCTACAGAGTTAATTAAACTACATTATGCTATTCACTCAGTAGATACCTGACGAATGAGTTTACTACTACAATGTAGTGTGCATTCATACAGGTTCTGTATACTATTTTGTATATTATAATCCGACTAACGCCAGGTCGTGGTTAGGTATGTAACCCTGAAGGCTCCAAAAATCAAATACTTTGTACATTACTTTGCAACAGCTCGTTGATCACTTTTGTAATTAATGAGCTGTTACAAATGTACAGAGATAGTTCCACACTCTTGGGTGTGCTTGTGCATGTGAACCACCTACAGACTTCTATAAAAGCTCGAGGCTTGATCAGTCTAGGGCTCTTTTATTTTACAGGGTACACTAAAATAAATAACCTACTAGCGACTTTGCGATAATAAAGCCAAAAGTTGTTTTTTTTCTAAAAAATCTGGCAGTTTGTAGATAAGAAAATTTGACATACTAAATTTCACTTAGATATCTCAAGTCATGCAAAAGTTATGAAGTTCTGCGAAAAACTTAAAATTTCAATTTAACTAAGCTTTGCAATAGTGCAGTTTCACATTTTTAAGAATTTTTGTGAAATAATTAGCTTAAAAATGAATTAAAACTGGTCATTTTATGAGCTTAGATAGCATTTGTAGATAAAGTAGATAACAAAAATAGCGTCTGTCTGTGGTAATGTGCGCCTACATGTCTCTTTCTGGATGCCAATACCATGAAGGTAGTTCAGAGTCTGCATTGATGCGATTTCTGATGATAAATTTCGAGATGCGAGCATCGGGGCTAGCGCAATTGTAATCCGTCCCTGGAAGTTTAAACCTGAAACTTCTAGTGATGCGACAGTAAAGCGAAGTGATGACAATGTCAACAGTGCTTGAGCGTTGGCGCTACTGTCTGATGTTGCCACAATTCATCACTCAATGGATGTAGCCAGTGATACTCCTTGTCATGATCCACCTAACGATTAACATGGCCTCTAGTCTCAATTCTATTAAACTGCCATCTCAACAAAAGGATCTTTCTATCATGTCATTTAATATGCATGGTTTTAATCAGGGTTCAATATTTCTGAAAGAAATGTGTGATGGTAACATTTATGATGTCATTTATATCCAAGAACATTGGTTGTCACCAGCTTTAATTAATAACATTTTAATTTTAGTGAAAACTATATCGCATTTGGGATGTCAGCAATGGACTCATCTATTTCTGAGGGTTTTTTAAGGGGTAGACCTTGGGGAGGAACAGCAATACTAATTAAGAAACAATATTCTTCAGTATGCTCTGATGTTTCTATATTTGAGAGGGTAGTAGCTGTAAGATTGTGTGATTTATTATTTGTAAATGTTTATCTTCCCTGTCAAGATGGATCTATCTCAACACTTAATCTATTACATGAAATAATTGCTAATGTTATTAATATTATTGAGCTATCTACTTATGAACATTTAGTGTTTGGTGGTGATTTGAATGTTGATATATCTCATCACACATCTCACGCAATAGCAGTTAATGATTTTCTTGGTACATATAAGCTTAAGGCTACTAAGCCTAGTTTCCTAACGTCGCAGCCAGACGATATTTTGCATAAAAATTACTATACTTTTGCTAATGAAAAGTTTGGTAGATCGTACTATCGATTTCTTATGTATTACATATAAGTTAACAAACTGTTATTTATTATGGTGTTGTAAATAATGCATCAAATCATTCAGATCATTTGTCAGTTGCTCCTTCTTTTAATTTACCCACTGAATTAGACATATATAAATTTATTCACTCCGGTTTGGTTTTAAATTAAATAATAAAAATGTTTCTGTAAAACAAGATACTAAGTCTTTGAGATGGGATAAGGCTAATATTGATTTATATTATGATCTTACAAGACAGTTTTTCTATCCGGTTTATAACCAACTGATGCATTATAAAAATAACAATACTGATCTTACACCTGATACTATTGATATATTATATAACAGTTCAGTAGCTGCTCTGCTGCAAGCATTGGATAGCTTTATACTTAAAGTACCAACAAAGAGTCTTAAATGTTGGTGGACTAGTGAGCTTACTACTCTAAAGAAACAGTCAATTGCTGTGCACCAACTCTGGGTTGTTTCTGGTAAACCGTTGAATGGTTATATTTATGAAACTAAAAATAAAGAAAAATTGAAGTATAAAATTGCTATTAAAAAAGCAAAAGATGAAAACAATAATTGTATTTCCAATGAATTACATGAAGCATTGGTCTTTAAAAATTCTGTTAATTTTTGGAAAACCTGGAAAAATAAACTATGTAAACCAATAAAAGGCAATATTGTATAGAAGGTAATCTGTCTGCTGGAGAAGCTGCTGAACAGTTTAGCACATTTTTTAAGCAAACAACCTGCCCGAATTCTGTTGGATTTGATAAACTTAAACGCGAAGAGTATTTAGAAAAAATAATAAATTATACTGGTGACTTATTATCAAAACAAACGTACTTTACTGTTGAAACTGTTGCTATTGCATTTGTAAAAATGGACTTGGGTAAATCTAGTAGTTTCCATAATGTATCAGTTGAACATATTAATTATTGTCATCCAAAAATTGTTTCTATTTTATCTAATTTATTTGAATCCATGTTAGCAAATAGTTTTGTTCTCTCTGATTTTGGTAGAAGCATCACAATTCCAATACCAAAATCAGAAAGTACAAGAGGGTTTCATGCAATTAATTCATTCAGGGGAATTACTCTG
>JAQIXG010006515.1:0-10247 GCA_034700105.1 Oconnorella tubifera
TGATAGCATTAAATAATGATGATAACATTAAATAATGATGATAGCATTAAATAATGATGATAACATTAAATAATGATGATAGCATTAAATAATGATGATAACATTAAATAATGATTATTGATAATAACTAATGGCGCAACAAGTCATAAAACCAAGAGCTGGGGGTTCAAATCCAAACATTTAAGACAATCAAATTACTTTCAGCGCGCTGTATCTAATTAATTGTTACATTTTTATATTATTACAATTTAATACAATTAGTTATGAGGAGATTGTAAAGCAAGTCACAATTCTAACATTTCATTAATATGACCATAACCACTGTGCAGACTATCTTCACTTTCACTCAAATATATCACATCATCATCATCATTATCATTGGTGAGTAGCCTAAGCGCCTGATTGGTCTTGTAATTGCGGGTTTTATCCAATGAACGCAAAGGAGAATGATTTCTATTGGCTGGAATAAATTAAAATTCACATGACTTCAAATCTATTGCATCATTATTAAAAGTATCAATTAATCAATGAACAAATCTATAAATCAATCAATCTATAAATCAATCAATCAATGAATAAATCTATAAATCAATCAATCTATAAATCAATCAATCTATAAATCAATCAATCTATAAATCAATCAGTCTATAAATCAATCCATCAATCATCAAAACACACCAAAAAAATTATTTACATTTTCTGACCTTTTTCTCGACTGGGTGTCAAGCCCCTCGCCCCCCTGGTCTGTCCGCCCCCCTCCACGCACAAGGATAACGGGGGGTGGGTTGTAAAAAACACCCTAGGGAGGGGAAGAATTTTTTTACCATTAAAAGCAGAACGCACAAAAAATAAATCATCGTCAAATTGAGGGGGGGTAAAATTTTCAGTCTCCCCAACATCATAAACTCTCACCTGAAACATTTTAAATTAAACAATTTATAAGGGGCTTAATTACACACAGGAGGGGGTCAAGTTTTAACAAAATTGACCCTCCACCCTCCAATAAAGTTCATTATTTTTGTTAACCTTTATAATATAGATATAATAATTAAGGTATAATTGTATAATGTATAATTATATATAATATATATATAATTATATATAATGTATAATTGTATAATTGTATAAAGTAAGGTATAAGATATAGGTATAATTAAGATTATAGAATAAGATAATTCTAAGTAACAATTAAGAAAGTTCCAGTTGCACGCTTTATAAAAATATGTTAATTTGATGTAAACTCTATGTTTTAAGGTTGGCATATAAGTAAATGAACTAGCTGCACCCTTTAGTAAAAGTTTCATTAAGTAAATATCTTTGATACCATCCCTTCAGTCTTACACAGAATTATTAATTATTAATTACTCAATTAATTAAATAATTAATTACCTTGACGACGTCTAAAATTGTTTCAATCTCAATCTCCGGTTCAAAGTTACAAAGAGATAAAAATATTTCCTTGTTTGATAAAATATTTATTTTGAGATTGGGGGGCAATTCAGCCCTTCTACAGTACCACGACACTTTGGCCCCGTACCTCACCCCCTCTGTTAGCCCTGAAAATAAAAACTGATATTTATAAAATACTTATAAATATAATTTACTAAAACTCAGAGCAATAAGACCCTCAGAAATGTCTGTATTACAAGGAATTCACAGAAGACTTTCTTAAAAATAAATTGCAGTTGTATCTATAATACATAAATACAAATAATACGCGTTATAAAAAACGTTTGGATGCAAATCAGGCGCATTAATCACTTCAATGATACAATATGCTCGCGTCTTATAGACATTCATGTAAACATATTGCGTTCCGTAAACTGCTATTAATTAAAGCGAATTGATTATTATATTTTTATCATTAAAACTTATTAATATTATTAAATCATTTAAAAAGAACAAACCAGTATCAAAGAGATGAATAATTTGAGCGACGAATGCCTCGTCTTTATCGTCTGACTTGTTGCAATTATTGACGAGAACAAAATCTTCGATAAATAAAGTGATGTCATCAACTCTACAGCCTCTGAAAGAATATAAAACAATCTCATACCATTAAATGCACTACAGAGGGGAAGGGGCATCACTTTACAGAGTTAGGATAACATTTCAGAGTATTCCCTTCTAGATAATTATCATTTACAGATATATTATAATTTAAGCAATTATAATAAATAGTACAAATAATACTCTCACGTGTAGTGAAGCTGCTTGGATCGTCTGCTGGTGTTTGTCCCTTCCCCAATCCAAGTCACCTTTCTGTCTTCCGTTAAATACGAGTGCTTCCCCATTCGTTGTCTTTAATTGACTAATGAAATATGTACAATGTACAAGTAACTAATATATAGTACTGCTTGCATTCTATGCAGAACCAAAAATCTAATAGCGTTCATATGTAAAAAACTTGTATAAACATCAAATTGAGTAAAATTTAAAAACAAATTATGATAGAAAATATCAAGCGACGATTAACCTCGGTTTAACTATTATGTGATCATTTATGTATTAAATGAAGATTAACCTCAGATTAAACTGAGATTTACCTCGGATTACACTGAGATTAACCTTGAATTAAACTCCGATTAACCTCGAATTAAACTCCGATTAACCTCGAATTAAACTCCGATTAACCTCGAATTAAACTCCGATTAACCACGAATTAAACTCCGATTAACCTCGAATTAAACTCCGATTAACCTCGAATTAAACTCCGATTAACCTCGAATTAAACTCCGATTAACCACGAATTAAACTCCGATTAACCTCAAATTAAACTCAAATAAATAAAAAATAGAAAAGGTTAAAAGCAAAAATTGCGCGAATACTGAAGGATAGCCAGCACCAGACTAATTATTAGAAACTGGTCAGAGATACGACAAATTGAAACCATTTCATATACTGGTTAATTGCAAGAAAAATACAAAATTATTATACTATCGAATTTACTGTATGTCAGGGGCGCCGCTTATGGGGAGAAGCGCAACCTTCAAAAGGGAAATATGCTCCAAAGTGTCAAAAATAATTTAGAATTTTCGTAAAATCGAAGTACAAAAAATGAAAGTAAACGTTAGAAAGGAAAGTTACGTAAAAGTTCAGAGTTTCGCCCCCACCCCCAATATAAAAGAGAATTGTTGAAATAAGTTAAATTAAAATAAGCTTTTAAAAATAGATGAAAAAGGAAAAGTTTATTTTTTTACAAAAGTATTATCTTAAAAAAGATCGTCAGATAAATCTTGAAAAGAATTTGCCTTCCCACCCTCCCCCAGTCTGCAAAACCGCTTCGACGCACCTGCTGTATATTCATCATCAATGATATTAAAAATTCATTCAAGTTCTACACAAGATTTACATAGACAAGATTTATATAGACGCATCTGTGCTGATGTGACATCAAATAACCAGTTATTCATATTTCCTACTATCAAACTAATCTCCAATACTACTGAAGTTTTGAATTATTTCTTATATTACAGTAATTATTTACGTCAAGTTTACACCACCCTCCTGTTACTCACCCCCTGCCCCCTATCACTCAAATGTAAACGAAACGCCATGATGAAAACTGAATGCGAACTTTACTCATCAGTTATTAAATAGAACTTAATTGTGAGACAAAATTAAAATCATGCAATGATGACGCTGCATTACAATAATGACGATAAGAGTGATTAGAATGATGATGATAAAGATTATAATAGTAATTAGAATGATAAAAATGATAATAGTAATTAGAATGATAAAAATGATAATAGTGATTAGAATTATGATGATAAAAATGATAATAGTGATTAGAATGATGACAGAAATGATAATTAACAGTGATTAGAATGATGATAAAAATGATAATAGTGATTAGAATAATGATAAAAATGATAATAGTAATTAGAATGATGAAGATGATAAAAATGATAATAGTGATTAGAATGATGATAGAAATGATAATAGTGATTAGAATGACGATAAAAATGATAATAGTGATTAGAATGATGATAAAAATGATAATAGTGATTAGAATTATGATGATAAAATGATAATAGTGATTAGAATGATGAAGATGATAAAAATGACAATAGTGATTAGAATGATAATAAAAATGATAATAGTGATTAGAATGATGATAAAAATGATAATAGTGATTAGAATAATAAAAATGATAATAGTGATTAGAATGATGATAGAAATGATATTAGTGCTTAGAATGATGATAAAATGATAATAGTGATTAGAATGATGATAATAAAAATGATAATAGTGATTAGAATGACGATAGAAATGATAATAGTGATTAGAATGATGATAATAAAAATGATAATAGTGATTAGAATGATGATGAAAATGACAATAGTGATTAAGAATGTTGATGATGGAAATGATAATAGTGATTAGCATGATAGAAATGATAATAGTGATTAGAATGATGATAATAAAAATGATAATAGTGATTAGAATGATGATAAAAATGATAATAGTGACTAGAATGATGATGAAAATGATAATGATTAGAATGATGATGATGAAAATGATACTACTACTGAACTGAGTTGATGCATTATACACTAGCAGTGGGAGAAATAAGCTCTTAAATTAAACGCTTTACTAAAGGGTGCAGCAAGTTGAACGACACAAAAAAGACAATAAGAAGAGTTTAATAATATCATCCACAAATGTTTCAAGATTCAAACCTCAGACATCCTGGTCCCTTCAACCACTCTACCAATATACTTATAAGTATAAATATAAATATGTCAACTTATAAACGCATACGTAAACAAATAAACGCACACGTAAACATAAACGCAATAAATACTAAGACTTGAACCTAAATCACAAGATTTCAATTAAACCAGTACTAGTGCTGTCAACGGGTACCCGCCCGTTGATAAATGCCCGGGCAAAAAGATTCAGCTGACGGGTACCCGTTAGCTAGGCCTGCAGACAGCATTAGCAGTGTAGCCCATCGGATTATTATCATTGTAAGGGGCCGATCATAAAGTAGTACGCTTGAAATCAACTTTTTCCGCCGCGCCCCCTTTGCAACCTGTATATGCAATAGACACAGTGAGAGAATATAAGGAGTCGATTTCAGTCAGCGCTGCATTAATATTTGATCTATTATAACATCTGTGTTTCCTTGGTCTCTGTATGTTGAATCATGTTATAACGGACAGAGAACTTTAGTTTAATAACAATCAGACGGGGGGGAGGGGGGAGGTGGTGGTTGTGATTTCCCCCTTAATTTGAGATAAAAACATTTATTTTAAAATGTCAAAGGCGTGAGTTTTTGTGATAACCCCCCATATGAGAATTTATTTTTTTTAGATTCTTTAGATTTGGAGACCAGAAGTTAGTGATTACAAAAACAGTCATCACTTTAATTTTTTTTGTTTTTTTTTCAATTTTTTTTGCAACAACCCCTGCCCCCCCCCCTTAGTGAAATCCTGGCTACGCCACTGCTGTCAATTCTTCATTGATATTACAAACATTAATTATTTAAGTTTTAGTAAACAATTACACAAATTTTTTTTTTCAGGGTAGGTACTTTTTTTGGCCAACCCCCCCCCCCCGTACCCGGGTACCCGTTAGACGCGTCGGCGGGTACCCGGGCAGGTTTTTTCACGAATTTTGACAGCCCTAACCAGTACACCAATGAGTTTCAACTTAATAAACGATTGTTCAAACATAATAAACATTTGTTTAAAACGAGATAAACGCGAGTGTTTGTTTATAAACGATCTCAATGTTTGTTTATTCAGTTTTCTTCACTTCGTTCTCTTCATTGTCAGCTGCTCTCTTTCTCTTCACTCCTCTGCCTCTCTCTACTGCAAGAAAATAACATCACTTGCTGCACCCTTTAACAACTTCCTTCTAACTATAATAACAATGATTGCAACTATTAATAAATATATATTTATGTATAATTTAAATTTTTTGAACACTTCAAGCCAAGTGATGAGTGAACACTTCAAGCAAAGTGATGAGTGAACACCTAAAGCCAAGTGATGAGCGAACACTTCAAGCCAAGTGATGAATTCATCATCAAATTTTTCCAGTTTTTTTTTCAGATTTAAAAACTAAAGAACCAACCAGCCGGACTCTTTTCTTTCCCTTCCTCCATCTCTTCTTCTTCTTCCTCTTCTTCACCCTCCTCATCTTCTTCATCATCATCGTCCTCTTCATCATCATTTTCTCCTTTTGGCTCAAACTCCTCCCCCTCACTATCCTCCTGGAAAAAGTACAAAAATTTAATTTAAATAAAATCATTTTCATATTTTAATAATTCAATCAATTCCTTGAGCAGTTCAACTTAAATCTGCTCATATTCAATTAAGAACCTCGCTAAAAGTGCAGCAAGTAACAATAAATCTCAATAGAAATGTTTAATAAGTTTTAACAGATATCAGAGAATATAGAAAAAGCTATAACTACAAATTGTCACATTGTTTGGGCAAAGTATAAATGAAGTACTCACATCTTCCAGGCCTGACTTCTGTAAGTAACTCAATCCTACTTCTTCTTCATCGTCATCATCATCTTCATCATCATCATCATCATCATCATCAATTTCTTCTGTCAATCAATCATTCATTCATTCAATCCAATCAATCTAACAATCCACCCAACCACACATCCATCCATCCATCCATCCATCCAATCAATCATTCAACCAATCAGTTAATCGATCATTCAACCAACCAATAATCAATTGATCATTCAACCAACCAACCATTCAATCAGCCGATCGATCAAACCAAACGTAATCTATTTTCATGAAAACAAAACTAGAACAAATATCAAAAATTAAATAAATTTATTCAATTTTTAAAACATTAACAACCTACCTTCCCCCTCACTGCCTGACCCTCCCTCCCCTTCTCCCCCCTCTTCATCATCATCATCGCGTTCATCACCATTAAGACTAGACCCGTTCAGATAGACCAAGTGTGGAATTAGGTCAAATAATTTTTGTCTAAAGTTTTCTAATTGGGTTACTGGACATCCAATCAGATCTAGTTTCTTTAGGCTGATCATTTCTTTCTGTAAACCAATCAACCAATCAAATCATCAGAAACAACTACATACAAATCATCAATCTCTTCATTCTGTCATTTAAAAAAAACAATAATGCCTGTCTGTCTGATCAAATAAATCTGTCTATCTGACTGTTTTTCTATCTGTCTGTCTGTCTCTTTATTTGTTTGTCTATCTATCTGTCTGTTTATTTGTTTGTTTATCTGTCTGTCTGTTTATTTGTTTGTCCATCTGTCTATTTGTTTGTCTATCTGTTTGTCTGTTTATTTGTTTGTCTATCTATCTGCCTGTTTTTCTATCTGTCTGTCTGTTTATTTGTTTGTCTGTCTGTTTATTTGTTTGTCCATCTGTCTGTTTATTTGTTTGTCTGTTTACTTGTTTGTCTATCTATCTGCCTGTTTTTCTATCTGTCTGTCTGTTTATTTGTTTGTCTATCTAGCTATCTGTTTATTTGTTTGTCTATCTGTCTGTCTATATGTCTGTCTGTTTTTCCTTGCTTACAATGATTTGACTTCCAACTCCTAAACTTAAATCCGGGTCCTAATCCCAAAAATATGGACCCAAGCCTGGACTCCAAATATGGACCCAAGTCTGGACCCAAGCCTGGACTCCAAATATGGACCCAAGTCTGGACTCCCTTAAATATGGACCCAAGTCTGGACTCCCTTAAATATGGACCCAAGTCTGGACTCCCTTAAATATGGATTAACTCTATAGATGCTCTTCCTGACAACGCCTTCAGATAAAAGTTATTTAAATATAAAAAGTACCAGCGGTTGTAATGCATCGAGCTCTTTGACAGCGTTACCACTTAGATCTAGATGAGAAAGCTTACAACAACCGGACAATAAATTGAGAGAACTCTCTAGACTGTTACCACTCAATACCAACTGAAAATACACAACAGAACATTCAATAAAACGTACATTTCAAAAGTACAGAAAAAGTATAATAAATGTTACTTATAATTCATAAAAAAATATGATTTCAAATCACAGATGATCTTTTCAATGAGGGGTTTTCAATCCAAGGTCTCAGGTTCAATTCTTATATGGTTAGTCAGTCATTTGCTGCACCCTTTAGCAAGCACTTAATATAACATGTCGTAAATGTTATACATGAACATATAACTGTTGCCATTATCAGCATTAATCAATTCGATGCGATAGCAATAACAGATTTATAAATTATAATAATGATGATAATAATGAAACAAAAGTTACTAGAAAAAAGCAGTCAGATTTTTTACCTTCTCAAGTAGAGGGAGGCTGGGGAAGCCCTTGAGGGTGGTTAGCCCCACACTCGATAGATTCAAATATTTGAGATTCTTAAAATCTGCAGTTAAACCTTCAATGTGAGTCGCTTTACATTTGTTCAAAGTCAACTTTGTGATCTAGAAATAAAGTTTAAATTGTTTAACGTCACATCAGCACAGATACTATATAATGATTCGTTCTGAACTGGACAATTCGAAACCAAGTGATGAGCGAAACACTTTCAGAATATATAAAAAGTAAAATAATTAGTTTAAAAGCGGAATAATCTTATATAATTAAAGCAAATACTAATAGGTGTCGCATAAATTGCGACCATATTCATAACTTATTTATATATGATCCGGTTAAGCTTAGAACTTAAATAGATCGTTTAAGTTTAGATTTACGTCATTTTACATCATTTTACATCATTTTACATCATTTTACGTCAGCAGCAGTTAAAGAATCCGGCCGGACCGCACTTTATGCAACACAATGATTACTTTATTTGTTAAAAAAGCATAAAATATTGCATATTATCAGAGCGCACATCTTATTAAAAATTAAGTTCGATGCTCTCAAGAATTAATTAAATCTGATTAAATCTAATTAAATCTGATTAAATTCAATTAAATCTAATAAATTAAATCTGATTACCTCTTCCGGTTCCCTTCCACGCTTCTCTGACTCTATTATCTTCTCCATGCTCGCTATCTCAACTATTACCGCTTCCTGTTCCCCCATGATATCTGACGTATTATATAATTAGATATACCGGAAGTCAATTAGACCGACCGGAAGTGGTTTAGACGGACCGGAAGTGGTTTAACGAGGGAAAAAAATGCTGAGAAGTTTATAACAAAAGTTTTATCTCAGCGGCGGCGGCAAACTTGAGAAAGGAAAGAAAGAGAACAAGAGTTGGGGCTTTCTTATATTGTACCGCATGAGGGGGGGGGGCGATAAATACCAAAATCTGATTTATTGTTTAAAATGTACTCAATTATATTTCTCAAGTTAATTATAAAAGTTTGCATAATTCAATATTAAAGTAGCGTTCAGGTCAGTTATTACCGATTGTTGATAGATAGGTTTTAGACATATAGTCTAAAACGAGAAATAATTATTTTACGACAAATAATTATTTAACGTTAATATTTTTATTAAATTTAAAATAAAAGAACAAAGAAACGCGGAGCATTAGACATGCTTAGCAGAGCGGTGTCAGGTGGGGAGGAGCTAATGCGGGGTCGACCACAGGGTCTCCCGGTATGAACGCAAGGGGAGGTAAGAAGGATGAGGGAAAAGCAGTGTGTAATATCTGTAGTAAAGAAGTTAAAGAGAGGGACAGAGGGGTTGCATGTGATGGATGTGGGAAATGATTTCATGGAAAATGTGGCGATATTAGTCAGGAATTGTTTAAGGTGCTATCAGATTTCAAGGGGAAAAAGATGGGTACGGAGCTTGCATGGTTTTGCCCATCGTGCAGTGGATGTGTGAGACAGCTGAAGCAAAACTTTGCAGGGATGGAGGCATTAGTGACAGAACTGAAGAAAGAAATAGAGGAACTGAAGGGTGATAGAGTTAATGGAGAGGAGAGAAATGATATATGGAAGAAGATAGAGGAACTAGAGAAGAATAATGTTAATAGAAAGGAGGAAGATGATCTCAAAAAGGACATAGAGGGACTCCAGCAGAACAGATTAGTGGACAAAAAGACATGCCGAAGCAGTAGGGGGACTAGGAGGAGAAGTTAGGGTATTGGAATCACAGGAAAGAGTTGATTGAGTTGAGTTTCGTATAGGAATATACAGATTCAAATTAATGAAAGTTTGGAGAGGGAAAAGAGAAGAAAGAACCTTATTATAATGGGAGTTCCAGAAGGAGACAATTTAGATGTAAATGATATGGTTAAGAAATCTTTCAGTGCTATATTGAAGGGAGAAACATTTCATTATGAGA
>JAQIXG010006516.1:0-10246 GCA_034700105.1 Oconnorella tubifera
ATCATAATATACTATAAGTATCATTATCATAATATACTATAAGTATCATTATTTTATTTTCAGCATCATCATTACATTATAATATACTTGTCTATTGATCAAAATAAGAATGAAATTATTAGTTATATATATTCAACTACACAATTATTAAGCCTTTAACAAAAGTAGCTTATTACGGCTTCTTATTATTTTAAAGCTTATTAAACTTTGATAAGTTTTTCAGGGGACCATACTCCTTCACCACCCCCTATTAAATGTAAGTGCTATTTTGTCGATTGACTGATATCGCGAGAAATCTTTCTGTCGTTATATCGCTACCCGCTGACAGCAGAAAATTGCCCGACGAGATTTACACGAGAGAGAGCAAGACAAGTACAGCGAGGCATCTTTCTCATTCAAATAACACTTCTAGCAAGGCTTGTATTTATAACTAGCCCCGCCCCTTTAGCCCCGTGGCCTATGTGAATGTTGATGTATGAAGTAAAAGTTAATTAGATAAGTTAATTAGTTAATTAGAATTGCAACAGTTAAAATTAGGGTTAGAAATCGGTTTAAAGATTGGACTAGAATATCGAATCGATAACGAGATACATGTAAGTTGTAACCAGTTTATGGATTAGTTGAGAGGCGGAGCTTGTTGGATAACAGACCTCGCTAGAGAGGCTGATGATACAATCAAGCCAGTTGTACAAGGCTATTGGTTTTTTTAAATCAATGAAAGCTCATAAATTTAACTTTTACAACTTTTCTCAATTAAAAAATAATCATTTAAAAATAAATTTTAAAAAGGAATTTTAAGGAAAAAAATATGTCAAGTTTTATCTATGTATTGTTTATACAAGTATCAAAATAACCAAGGTCGCCAGATTTTTAGCAGAAAACATCACACCCTTGACATATCTCATACATTAAAAAATTATAGCAGATATTAAGAGAAAAAGAAGAATATAAATAATGTTAATTTTGATTACGTACATACAGAATATTTTAAGAGTTTAAATAAAATTTTAAAAAGTACAAAATATGATAGAAAGTTACAAGAAGAAAATAAATCAACTTACTTGCGTTTTTTATGTTTCTCTCACCAGAGATACAACTTGATTTAAAGCAAACGAGTTGAGCCTAAAATCAACACAATATTCAATTTACACTCGTGTTATAACTTTCAGTATATAACGGATTAATAGATATTACTATAATAAATCATTTAATTAAACAACTTATATAAGATGTAAATCAGTTAGGATTGCAAATAAGCGGACATATATTTAACAATAATAATAATTTAGTAATGTAGTAATGGAATGCGTGTAATAATGCGAGTTATTGAAGGCATAATTATTAGAAAAAAATGAACAATTGGAAATGCAAATAATTGAGACGTATATAATTTCGCAACTTCACTATATTTATTACGGATGCGTGTACTATTAAGGACTATTATATAACCGGGTATACGAAGGGTAAAGTTTTAAAGGAAATGTGAAACACACCGTACATCAACAAATCGACTACGAGGTAAAACCAGTCACAAACTTTCGACTTGATGACTGATTGAATATATTGGTAATAAGCTTTTAATTCAATGCAAATAAGCGTGTTAATTTCTAGAAGTATAATATATTTATGTTTGTATTTATGTTTATTTTATTCATTCTCAAACAAAGAATAATAATATCAAAGTATAAACAATTTCAATATAGTATTTAATACTGGATATTCATATATTTCAAAATTGTTCAGAGTTTGATAAAAAATACATGCTTGATGCCATCAACTCTAAATTGTTATCAGATTTTGTTTTGTATATATTGTTAAAAGCGTCACAGTAAATATGTAAACACCAAATAAACACTTAGCGAATGGGGAGGGGAGAGAGTGATTTTAACCGTAATTGGCCGCAATAAATGATGAAAATCACATTAATACAAAAATATTGAAAAAAACAACCTAATGACATCGCGACCAGATGTTTTATTGAAGAAAGCACTGTGCAGTGTGCGATATTTCATCTAGAAGCCATATAATATGTACCCTTCATCAATACACACTAGTGACACTAGTACACAATTAAAATATGATTTCATTATTACTGACCCGCAAACTATTGTCAAATTATAACATTTTAATCAGCATATACTAGGCCTAGACTATTGCAGAATATTTCAATAAGTTTCTATGTAAATAAGAATTAATCCTATTATATTACGCCGCGTTATACTACACAGTAGTAAGCATTCAAGTCCGCTTATTATAAAACAGATATAACAGCATCGAGTGACAGATGGCTTTGCGTTTTATTCAACTCAAACCCTAACTATAATTAAATCCAGGGTTATACTCGTAAATAAACTTTAACTCATAGACACACTCTCCCTCTCTCTTCGAGAAACGTATAATTATTTTCATCTCTCAAAACTTGTATTTACACTTTAAAAGTTCGTAGAAACTCGCCTAGTTAATTGCACCGCTAATATTAGGCTCGCATATGACTGTAGGCCAGCGATAAAAACTGAACTCGTTTATAATAAAAATTACAACGTGTCATTTATCAGTTATTATCCCGCAAGCGGTATACGATCATTTTTTCTTGAGTGACGCGTTTACGTTGAAACAGAAATATCGTAATGTCTTTTAATTTCGATCATTAAATAAGCGAAACAAGGTTTTTAAACGAGACAATCAAATTTATTATTACTCCACGACAATATCGAGCGTTTTTTTTATTTTGAGCGTTATTAAAAAATCGATGATCTTTTTCAATCCTTCATTTTCAGCGAAAAATATGTGATCCCCCTCCTCTCCCTCTCCCTCTCCATCCCCCACCATAGAAGGATTCAATGGGATTAACTCCCCAGAACTGGTTGCGAAATAATTGTAACGATCAATTTCACAAAAATGGGAACAATTAATTGTTTAAAAATTGTTGAAAAATAGCAATTGATACTTATAATGTCCAGTCTTCAAATGAAGTATTTATATTCAAAAATGAAAGAGTAAATACATTGCATATTTCAATCACTAAAAACATAACATTTAAAGACAAATGGACAATTTATACCATCAAATAATTATAAAGAAATTTCCTATTTTACAACCTCTATTAAAACTCTTCCTTTGTCAGAATCGAAAACACTTTATTTATCATAAAAATTGAATAGTTTCTGTCATTCTACAAAGCTTTAAAAACCAAAAGCAAATTTCAAGGCATTTTGCAATATTTTTTAAACAAATAATTCTCCATATATGGTTATCCAAATTCATGGGATGGAATTAGGGTTGAAATTAGGTTTACGCAGGGTTAGGATTATGGTTAGAGTTAGGGTAGCCCTTTACACTAACCTTAACCCGTAAGTTAAAAAAAATCGAACGGCTATCTTTAGAGGTAGGCCTACTCTACTTAGAAACCATATTTAGATACTATATTTAGACGTACTATATTTAGATTCAGCGAGAATTCATTTAGAGAATAGTAGTAGTATACTCCGCGTAATCATGGACATAATTTCAGTTTTGTTTAAGGAGAGGAGGGTGGGGGAATATCGTCAGATATTTTTTCTCTAATTTTAAGACTAATTTGTTAGGTTATTGTCATTATTATTCGATAGTATGCTGTTACTTTAACACTGATAGAGATAGAGGTTGTTTCACAACCTCTATTGTAACTCTTCCGTACTGAAAATTGATGCCATCAATAATTATTTATCTGGGGGACTGAGGGAAGGGAGGGGGGGCATTATCCTATGTTTATTATCAGTGTATTTCTAGTTGTAAAATTCATGGAAGGAGACATATTTGTGGACGTTTACGTTTTATATATTTTCTTCAGAAAGTTTATATTTTCATTCAGCTTTCTCTCACGAGATTCAAACCCTACACATAAGTGCTGTAAATGAATATTTGATAACCAGTAGGAAAACTAATGATCTATACATCAAGACACGCACCTGAGTATTTACAGAAAACAAGCGTCTGCAACGAGGGCTCGTTTTAACCCAATCCAGCCCATTGTTTATAAATGAAAATGCTCAATTCGTTGATTCTCATAACTAACCTTAACCCTAACCTTAACTGTAACAGTTGAATATCAATAAAAATACTGTTATAATATTACATTGATCGAGATTGTAATAGATGATCCAGACCTCAATGGGCGGGAATTGTTAGAAAGCATACCTTGCTAAGAAAGCTTGTATACCATAATAAGCATAAAGCTAAGTATAAGTCAATAATTATCTCTAATTAATATTCGGCATTTATTGAATGTAATAATTCTGCACGAGAGTCTAGAAATTAACCGTCAAATATCAGCTAGAATTATAAGCACAGCTATTACCATTAAATCACCATTAAATATACTCAAATATTTATTAGAATTTCCTAAAAATATATTTTATTAAAATACATTATATACTTAATAATAAGTTCAGTATGGGGGAGGGGGGGAGGGATGGACGATAGATTATATACAAGACATATAATATGAAAATATACAAAATATACCAAAAAATATTTTTTCATATTGGTTATAATACGGGTTTGATAAACATATTTTTGGGGCCCCCCTGGGCTAATGCTTTTCTCTCGCTCCCTCATTATTAGGCTACAGCCAAGGGCGTCATTATAGTTCAGTCTGGGGTGGGAGCAATTTTTCCTCAAAAATCAAGTGATGACCTTTTTTATTCTTTTAAGTATTCATTTTACACTTCAAAAATTACTTTAAGCTCATTTTGGAGACCATACAAACATTCGGGCCCAGGCTACAGCCTAGTCAGCGTAATGGTTAATCCGGCCTGGATTATAATTGTTGAACAATTTTCAATAATAGAAATTTAAAAAATGACAATAGAAGTTAAATTTAAGACTAATTATACTGTTTTTGTACAATTTTTTTTTAAATAAGTAAAAAGCAGAAATTTGATCGTAATTATTCTGAAAATAAAATAATTATTCATAATTACACTCAAACAATCTTCTTTCTAATCCACCCTAATAGCAAAAACATCAATTAGTCTATATTGGCGCTGAGCCAACAATTATTGGCAGTGTGCCAACTATCTAGGATTTATTCTAGTCAAATAATAATTGTATAGAATTGCGCTTATGATATTATTGCAACTAAAAGATAATATAAATTGTCCTTAAAAGATAATATAAACTGTCATTAAATAATAATTAGACGTTGAGAGACGGCACAGTCAGTCACTAAGCGAAACATTAAATAACATGTTTTTTATTTGACGTTAACTTTTACAGCAACATAACCCGGCTTGTAATAAAAATCACTCGCGCTTTTAAAGCTTATATTTAATAATATAACTAACGACATATTAATCGATCATTTACTTTAATTAGTACTTTATAGATTCCGGATTAGTTCAAATTGTACAATAATAATTTAAGTACATCGCTCGAGGACGGCTGAGTCGATCGTGTTAGTGAAATATATGAATAAAAGAGAAAAATATAAAAAATGAAAAAAGTGTTTTTCAAATTAGCAAAATTGTGCGATTATTATATACATTATTATATACATTATTATATACATTATTATATACATTATTATATACATTATTATATACATTATTATATATATTATTATATACATCATTATATACATCAACGCCCTCAACTCAAATCTCAACATCCACCGTTCACTGCGTGTATGCATCGAGTACAATATTATGTCAATGTTATCTAGAGCTGATGTATGCGCAATGGACATTAACCGGTTAATGCCAAGTTCATAACCGCTATATAACCGGTGTAGGATACAACCATTGTACAACAATCGGTACCCGGACAAAACGGCCCCTACTACATAAACACGACAAAACGGCCCCTACTACATTAACACGACGAAACGGCCCCTACTACATAAACACGACCAAACGGTCCCTACTACATAAACGCGACAAAAGGGCCCCGTCAATTCGTTTAGTAACCCTAACCCTAACTAGACATAAACTTAATCCTAACCCTAACTTTTATCCCGGTCCTAAATTAAAAATCCTAACCCTATCTTAACCCAAATCATTAATGGTCGGAGCTGAATAATTGTGGCTATTTTGACTGGTCACGATATATAAGCGCATATATATAACCCCTTTGTCTAACATCATAAGTCAATTCATCTTTCATATTTCAGGAGGTCTCCTGAAATATGAAACATGACCCCATAGAGTCGCTATGAGCGGCTCTAGACTCTCAGGGGCAAGTTACCCCGCCCAGGGGCTCGACCCTCCCTCGGCCTCAAAGGGCTCGTCACAACACAGAATCAACCCAGAATACATTATTACAACAAGTCCACCTAGAATACATTATCACGACAAGTCAACCCAGAATACATTATCACGACAAGTCAACCCAGAATACATTATCACGACAAGTCAACCCAGAATACACGACAAATTCGATTATGAAATAAAGTTTTATATTCATCTAAATCGACCTTGGCAAAGTTTTCCTATTAAACTTCTTTAAACTGACACGTTCGGTGTGCGTGGGGGGGGCCTAACTTTATATGACTTTGTTCGGTGTGTGTGGGGGGGGCCTAACTTTATATGACTTTGTTCGGTGTGTGTGGGGGGGGCCTAACTTTATAAGACTTTGTTTTATTTGTCAAATTGTTTGCTATCAGTCGTTTTTAGTCATAAGTGCTCAAACGTTGAAAAATAATTTTCATTGACCAAACTTCTGCATGAACTAGAGTAGAAGCGTGTTTGGTCTAGTGGTTAATACTCTGGGCAGTGCAACCAAAGGTTGCCGATTTGATTCCCGACTGTCATATTTTTCAGTCTTGTTCAATTGGGTTAAAATTAAGATTATGGTTTAAAGCTACTGGTAATTGTTGACATGTTTTCACTGGGATCATTTCAACATGTTAGTTTTGTTCATTACTGTATTCGTTACACAAAACATTAAATGTTTATTTATTTGTAAACTTTCTGAATGCTAAATTAAATTTAAAAGAACCCTGAATAAGGTCAATCCCTCTCTCCCTCCTGTAGTATATAGAGGAGATGAAAGCGACCAGAAGATTACCAGAAATTAGTCCCTGGGGTCAAATCCTCGATACAATGTTTCTGTCCGTAATGTGATCACATGGCCGTCTTTGCCATCTAGCAACTTAATCTACAGGCTACGGCTACAAGGACCACAGAGACTCTGACAAGGTACTGACTCTAACCAAATCCGCCCCCTACACTTTATAATTACTTTTATTACATCTCATTTGCTGAAAACATATCTAATATCACGCGCATAATTCTAACCCTAATCCCAACAGAGCAGGACCTTCAAGTTTACAAAGTTTCTACAAACATTGTCAATTTTAGACAAATATTAGTAGAAAAAATTCAATAACATAAACTTCTATAAAAATCAAAAATTAAAAACTTTAAAAATTGACTAACTTTTAAGCTTCAAACAGAAAAAATCCCAAAATAATAATTAAAAAATGAAATTTGAAAACTTATTGTTAAGTCAAGCCATATCAGTTTACTAACTTTGATTGACAGGGTAAACTTGGCTAAACGGGCGGAGCTTGTATGAACACCATGCCTAGCTACAAAATTCCCCAGAGGGGTTTGAAGATTATTCTCATAAAGCGAGGGCTCAGTATCTCAACTACAATTAGATTATGATTATATTTATGGCTTACCCCCCCCCCCTCCACCACTCGGCTGCTTATACTAAATTCTACATGTCTCTCCCTAATATGGAAGCTTCTTAAATTTTAAAATTATTCTAATTCTGAGCGATTAAGGTTAAGATTAGATTACTAAACTTTTCGAAATTTGAGTCAAAATAATTAAAAACACAAAATATCAACACGGCGCTATGTAAAAGCTGTGATCTAACATAATATATAATTACACGCTAATCCTATTTTAATCCGAATTGTAATCTTAATTTAGCGCTAATAGTAATTACAATCTCTAATTCTAATCCTAATTCTAACCGTAGCATTTAGCTTGTATTAAATAAAAGAATTATTTATGCATCAGGAAATCTAACAATATTTTAAAATATGTATTAGAAAATATTTGTATATATCTCTAGATTTCCTGATGTACATTACATACGTAGATATTTCTAACCCTAATCCTAACCTCGTGTTTCTTACACCAAAGATTTCGATGTTCATTTAAGGCCAAGACTTTTTGTCTGAATATTTGACTATTATTTCATTCATCTTGCATTATTTAGAAATAAATATTAGAATATTTGCTCTCTATTAAATGAAAGAAATCGTGAGATAAAGCACTGCATATATTATATACAGTAATTGCAGGGATTTCGGGAGGGTGCTGTTGAAATATTTACCCTGACACTACCTCCCCCCAGGGATAGGAAGACTGTCACTCCTTACTGAAGTCAGTAAATGTTTATGCGGCGACATTTGACTGGGAGGGGGGGGGGGACAAAGAATCAGTAATAAGATTCAAAGTAGCCACTCTCTGTATGTAATTTACATAAGAGACATTTGTAAGATTTCATTGCATCCAGAATTATTTCTGACAACATCATTATTTATCGAATCCGCAATACATATCCTAGTCGGGCACAGAAGATTGGGGGGGGTCGCTCGCTAAAAATGAAAACACACGGAATCCTTAATCATGATTGGGCAACCTCTGCCCCCCCCCCACAACCCCCCCCCCCCACAGATAGATGAAGTCAGTCGCGTCATCAAAACTTATATTTTGCAAATAGAATGAAAACTTTAATCAAAATTGTCTCGTTTAGACATTTCCCCCACAAAAAAAAATCCGTTTCGCCCCTCAATCTTGAAATGCTGATGCTAAACAAATGCCAGTAATACAATTATATGCCAGTAATAAAATAGAATTTTATAAATAGAATCAATCCTAATTATAAAATAGGATTGATAGAATTGCTTCGTATGCGGTCCCAGTGAAAGTTTTTCGTTATTTACAACATTTTATTTCTCACTAGTAACATCAAAGAAAACTGCTGATTATAATTATTATCAAAAATAATTAATAATATTAATTTTTAATAAATACTATATATTATAAATTAGCGGGTCTTAATTAAGCGCGTAAGCATAAGGGACCACACACAATTTTCAAAGGGGGGGGGGTCTGTACAAAAAAATACTACGCCCATGAAATTGATATTTAACAAAAATTAAGTTATTTTATTAATATGTTATAATGTAATTTCTTACCAAATGATTATCACGTGATAAGGAAGCGCCGTAGCAGGGATTTGAACCCGCACACCTGACGCCGCTGATCGAGTAATCCTCAAGTTTTTTCGTCAGCACTGTCAGCATGTTACAGTGACGTACATAGATGACGTCACGAGCGCGATTTATACGTTTAAAGTGAAAAACAAGAGCAGGCTTTAAAACAGAATATAGAATATTTTTATTTTTACTGAAAAAGTGAAGATATTCAGAACTTGTATAGTATATAGTAAATTAGAAATGTTAAGTTAAATAAATATTATTTTTGTTTCAATTTTAATTAACACTATATATATAATAAAATCCTATTCTAAAAATAAATGATTTTTTATTGTGACCTGTTGAAAAGGCCAAACTATAAGGTTTGAAGTAAGGTTAGTGTTCGGGTTAGAGATTATATAGTTAGGGTAGAGGTTAAGTTTCTAGGTAGTTAGGGTAAGGGTTAGGTTTGTGGATAGTTAGGATAAGGGTAACTATTTAAGTCGTGTTTGCCTTGAGGGGGCAATGGGCTCCTCACAAATAGGGCCGCATTCATCATTAAGCTGACAAGGCAGACAAGGTTATAGGGCTCCAGCAATGTTGAAGGTCTCCCTAAAGTAGATTTAAACTTTTTGTGTAAGATGAAGAATAAAAGAACCTAAATAGGGTCACAGAGAATCAATAATCTAACTACAATAGGTCATGACTTTAAAAAAATAAAATCTGCCCCCTTCCCTGATATAAACTGAAAGACATCACGGGCTGTTATAATTAGGAGGTCCAATAAACATAGCTTTAGGGTCCCAAAATACGTTAAACATCTGTGCCCACTAAGGGTACCCGTGGCTCTGTATCGGGTTGGAGTCAGTTTTGCCCGTATCCTATAATTACTTATTTGCTAATTATATTCTTATAACAACAGAGGGTAAAACCTTAGTTTAGCGTCGTAAATTAAATCCATTTTCTCAAAACCTTAGGTTAACGTCGTAAATTAGGGTTAGGGTTATGGTTAGGGTTAACCTTACCCCTAACCGTAACCCTAATTTACGA
>JAQIXG010006517.1:0-10244 GCA_034700105.1 Oconnorella tubifera
GAGGTCATTGACCGGCTATAGAGGTCATTGACCGGCTATAGAGGTCATTGACCGGCTATAGAGGTCATTGACCCGCTGTAGCGGTCATTGACCCGCTATAGAGGTCATTGACCCGCGATAGAGGTCATTGACCCGCTATAGCGGTCATTGACCCGTTATAGAGGTCATTGACCCGCTATAGAGGTCATTGACCTGCTCTGGAGGTCATTGACCCTCTATAGCGGTCATTGACCCTCTATAGAGGTCATTGATCATTATCATCATTATTATCATTGTCATCATCATCAGTTTCAGTTTTCAGTTTATGGTTTCAAATTTCAGTTTCCGTTTCGGTATCTTTAACCCTATCTTGTCCTTATCTTTTCCGTATGTTATCAAACAGACAGACAGTCAGACAGACAGACAGTCAGTCAGACAGACAGACAGACAGACAGACAGACAGTCAGACAGTCAGCCAGTCAGACAGACAGTCAATCAGACAGTCAGTCAGACAGACAGTCAGACAGACAGTCAGTCAGTCAGACAGACAGACAGACAGACAGTCAGACAGACAGACAGACAGACAGTCAGACAGTCAGTCAATCAGACAGACAGCCAGTCAGACAGACATACAGACAGTCAGACAGACAGACAGACGAGAGACAGACAGTCAGACAGACAAACAGACAGACGAGAGACAAACGAAAGACAGACAGACAGACAGTTAAATGTTTTATGTAGCTGTCTCTCCGTCTAGTCTATGCTACAATGAGACAGTGAATACACTGCATTACGCCAAGCGAGCCAAGTCTATAGTCAATCAGCCAGTTGTCAATGAGGCTAGTGGATTGATTGATTTATTGATTGATTGATGGATTGATTGATGGATTGATTTATTGATTTATTGATTGACTGATTGATTGGTTGATTGATTGACTAAATGATTAAATGATTGATTGAATGATTGATTGATTCATTGATTAGAATCCTACCTCTCGACTGATTAGAGGGCTTCGTTCAGAAATCAGTCGACTACAGAACCTCTTAGATCAGCAACCAAAGGTCAGTGTACCCTTCTACCAAGCATACAATTTATTGTCTTTCTTCCTTATGTACTCTTCTACCGCGCCTACAGTTTATCATCTTATTCTCTCATCTTTCTTATTGATGTACCCTTCTACCAAGCCTACAGTTTATCATCTTATTCTCTCATCATTTTTCCCGATGTACCCTTCTACCGAGCCTACAGTTTATCATCTTATTCTGTCATCTTTCTTCCCGATGTACCCTTCTACCGCGCCAACAGTTCATCATCTTATTCTGTAATCTTTCAACCCGATGTACCCTTCTACCAAGCCAAGATAATTTCTTATTTAATTGTAGAGAATTGTCACACTGGAGGATGATTTGCAAGATCTTATAGAAGACAATCAGAATAAGGTAGGTCTTAGATTTACTGGATAGGCTTGGTATAAGGGTACATCGGGAAGAAAAATGAATAATATGATAGGCTTGGTAGAAGGGTACATTGGGAAGAAAGATGAGAGAATAAGATGATAGGCTTGGTAGAAGGGTACATCGGGAAGGAAGAGGAATAAGATGATAAACTGTAGGCTTGGCAGAAGGAGGGATATTTTATTAATTGAATGGATTGATTGATTGACTGATTGATTGATTAACTGATTGATTGATTGACTGATCGATTGATTGACTGATTGGTTGATTGACTGACTGACTGATTGATTGATTGATTGATTGACTGATTGATTGATTGATTGATGTGTTTTGACGATAAATAATACGGCTATGCTCAAAAAATCACCTAAAGGTGATACGAAAAAGATAACGGAAAATTAATGAAGCGATGAGTATCTATAATATATATATATAGAGAGAGAGATTTTGTTATTCACTAATAATTCACATAACGCATCAAGAGAAAGTCATAAAGTCACTATAAGTTTTAAAATAAGGAGCCATTTATACAACAATGTGAAAAGTTTACGTTATATATTGCTGCATAATCACAATAATAAATATAATATTGCTGCATGATCACAACAAAACTAAACATTAAGTAAATCCATAAGGCCAACCACAGCTTACCAATGTTGTTAAAATTACCATTTTTAACAAGATTACTTTGAAATGTTTATTAAATATCACAAAACAAATTATTAGGCTACAAATATATGAAACACTGAAACTATATGCTAAAGCTTTTACAAATAAATATCTAGGCTTGCCCCAATTCTATTGATTATGCCAAAATATAACCAAAAACACAAAACTCGAAAATTCAATCAGCGCGTTTATTTAACCAATGAAAGATTATTTGTAACATATTTGTTCGTTTCAGTTCTTCCACCAACCGGAGACTGACAAGAATCCAGATCAAGAAGAGTTATTTTTATTCTACTAGTCTTCATAGTACATCTGTACTTGATACTGAGACTGATAAAAGGTTTTTTCGTGGTTTAAGTCTGAAACACTTGCGTTCATCTTTCAACTCTTCTACGTTTTCTCCGTTTTCAAGTTGGAGAAGTTTTCGACTAAATGGACATTTCTTTCTGTCAGATTTTTGTGTTCTTTTTACAAATACGCTAATAAAAAGCTTATAAAGTGAGATTTTATCAGGAAGAACTAAAGCTCTATTTAACTCGGCTCAAAGGTATGATATAATTCGTTTTGTTCAATTGTAAACAAACGTGTATAAGTGTAAATTTATACATCTTTTAAGCTTAATGAATTCATTTGAACTGTTTATAAATGTAAACCAGTATAATACTAATAATACATTGTTTACTAAATAACTTGACATAGTATGTTGAACTATTTGTATCATAACTTATTCTTCGATAAACACATATTTATAAATAGTTATTACGCTATATAGTTGGTCTACTAAGTGCAATATTTTTACACGAAATTACTACGTGTGTGTAAATCAATTTGCCCACCCCCCACCGGCCGCTTTTTCCACCAAATACTTAAGGCGAATTTGTCACTCCCATAAAAAACTTATTAATTCAGTGGCGTATACCAGAATTTCAATCAAATTGGTGGTGGGGGGTGGGGGTTTCCTCAAAAAAATTAGTCGATGATCTTTTTTTAGGTTATCACAATATTTTTGGTCTTCGAAAATCTATATCCAGAGCAATTTTTTTACAAAATTGTCACTAGCGGGGAGGGGGAATTTTTGGCGCTAAACTCACATTTTACATCACAAAAATTACTCCAAATGGTGGGGGGGCTATAACATCCCCACAATCCAATTATTTTCGAGTAACTGAAATATCTACTGATATGACGATTATTATTTATATTCGATATGAAACGAATCATTTTCGACTTGACTCATTTCAATGCACTCACTCGAGCTATGCAATATTTCTTCAGTCTTCAGTTTTATCTTTTTATGAAACTAGAGACTTTCTTCTTTATTATAGCGGATGATTACAAAGTAGGGGGATGGATGGGGTGGAAGTGAAGCGAGGATGAGGGGGAAGGGATAGAGAGGAGAGGGAGAGAGAGGGTAAGGGGGGGGGGGGGTGAAGTTGATGATATCTCGTACCCGAGTATTTGCTTGTCTAAAGTTTGTTTTAATGTTAATCAACGCAGCGTCCAGTATCAAAATCATAGAGTGCCTTTTATAATCTAATGGAATTTAATTCTTCAGACATTTTAGATCTTTAGTTGCAATTCATTTTGTTGATAGAGTAATTGACTGAAAGATTGATTATTTGTTAAAATTTTTAATTATTCATCAATTTAAGAAATTAATGAGTGATTATTTAGTTGATCAGTTGATAAATTATTCAGTAAACAAGAATTCAATTTCATTCATTTCACGGAAATGGCTCATTAGAGCAACTTAACAACAGAAGTTGCATTTCTGTCTCGATTTAGCTCAAACGTGTAGCAGTCGATTTAATAAAGATCTAGTTAGCTGATAAAGTTTGCAATAACAGTAAATACAAGAACAAAATGTGTAGACAGCTGTTATGGGCTGCTGCTTAGCCTCGAGGGACGGGGGAGGGAGGGGATGGGGTGTTACAGAATGAAATTATTATGTTTCAAAATCTGGTTTTTTGTTTACAATGTCAATCATTATGAGTTGATTTTTACTTGTTATGAAGTGTTGCATTTGAGGTTTGTGATTCTAGTTCAGTGTTTGGATTTATATATCGAAACATGATTATCAGAGAGAATATAGTTCGGGTGAATAAATTCACGTATAAACAAATCAAATTTGATCTAATAATAATATTGCGTAATAATCTTGCAGAATTATATTGCAGAATTATAATGCATAATAAGAGTGCATAATTATATTGTTTCTTTTATAAAATATATATTTATATAAATATATATTTTGTTTCATTTTAAAAGATAGCGTGAAGTCAACAGATAAAAAACAATACATGAAAAATAGATGCACAAAACTAAACTACTTTTTACAACTACTATGTAAAATGCTATAGTGTACTTTTCCCCTATATTATTCTAATATAATAATATCAATATATACGATACATTTGGCGTGTATGTTTTTTGCACAAACGTTGATTTGATGCTTAGAAGAAGCCGCACTTGATGCTTTTATCCGCATTTTAGATATACTGCCACCCTCCTCCCCTTCCCCACAAAAAATCTACCCCCCCCCCCTCTTTGATTTATTGACACTTTGAAACAGGTATGTTGTAAGAAATCCTTGGCGGCCATGTGGCGCCATTGCGGCATAGCGACTGTTTGATAAACTGTCAGATTTTTCATTGTTTTTTGGTAAATATATTCAAGCGCGATGCATCGCTGTATTGATGAAGAGATTTAATCGATGATTATCGAATATCTCGCATCAACGGAATAACTTTATATTATTACTATGATGACACTCAAATATGACGAATGCTTTTATTTCATGCACTACTGCGTTGTTGATAGACTACAATGTTTACATTATGTCGAGTTTAAATCATGAGTAAAATGAAAATGTTTGTCTTGTCGATAATTTCGCACCGTTTCATTCATTTTTTAGTCTGTAAAATTGCTATGTTTTTTTTAGCACTGAGATAGTCAATGTATGCATTGTGCAGTAGGAAGTTGTTCAGTTTATGTCTTATAAGTACTACGTTATGTATTTTATAGTCATTTCTTTAGAGTTTCTTGTAATAAAGATACAAAATGAAGATGCTGATTTTTTTCTCCCCTTCGTTTATGAAGTATATGTTCAATCAGCCACCCAGGCATTCTATTGTAATCTCTGGGCTCGTTGTATATTATATCTTTATTTCCAGTGTGTGTGTGTGCGTGTGTGTGTGTGTCTGTGTGTGCCTAGCAATAGTAGGCCTACATAGCGCACTAACTGTTATTGCCTATGCAGGTATGCGGACAGATTATTTAGTTTAGCGTATAATGGCTTGTAGTAGCGTATTTGTACATTATACATGGCTTGTACAATGTACATGGCTTCTGTATAATTGTGTGTAAAATAACAATTGTGTGTATAATTTCACGAAGCAGTAATTAGAGGCCCCGACAAAACTGCCCCGACTATTAATTATTAGAGTTAGTGTTGGGTGTTGCGATTTGGATTGGATTGAAGTTAGGGTTAGTGCTAGGGTTAGTGCTAGTGTTAGGGCTAAGCTTATGATTAGGATTACAATTATTAACTAAATGTACCGGGTCGTTCTATGGCGTTAATGTAGTCAGGAGTCAGGACCGTTTTATCGGCTTACCCAATTATCCATTGCACACGAAATTATTAAAACACACCTTGGCAATGTACGTTCTACAATTAGCTAAGTAAGACTTTTAAATGCCAGAGCTTTGAGGCAGGCAGGCTGGCGAGCAATACTTTATCAACAAGTGGACTCAGGCTCTCTCTACGATGTAATACTGTACAGTAGCTAGGTCTCGGTACAAATTACCAGCAGAAAACTGCAAAGATTTATCTCTTAGGCTGGGATATTTTAGTTGCAGGTTGGATCATTGTTGGATTATTGTTTGGATTAGTATGACGTCACTTTGGATATAATTGTAAGGGTATTTATGTTATGTTTTAGGATACAATTGTTGGATTTATATTCAAAAAAAATTTAAAAGAATATAGAAATAGTTGGATCTATATTGGGGGTATTAGGGTTTGCTTGCTTTTTGATGCGTTATTTTATACGTGTGTTATTATTATGGTTGGTTTTTAATATTATATTTGATACATAGTGACTTATTAAAGGTCTTTTTATCTTGTGGTGATGTTTTTATCGACAGGCAAACGAGGGGGGGGGTATCATTACCTTGCCTGAAATTTTATATTGATTTTTAAATGTAGGCGATATTGGGCTCATTAATTTAAAACCGTGAAGGAATTACTTTGCTTACGTTTCGGATTGTTTTGTTTGTCACTCAGTTAAAATGATTTCACGAGTTTTACTTTCATTTTATCTTCAAATAATAGTGCGATGAAGAAATAATACTGATTATTGTAATCCCGTATCTATAAATAGATTTAATGCTGACGTTTCATTGGTTAGGTGTCCTCATTTTCAATTAGCTCAGATTTTCTATTTATAGCTTCCCGTAATCCTGCCCAGCAGATGCGTTTAAAGTTTCCAGGCTTTGGATGCAAGCGCTTCATGGACGATTTATTATAAAGTAAATAACTGAACAGAGAAAGCTTTTTAAACCAGTTTTTCGCAGTTGTTGGCAATAAAATAAGAAGTTATATATAAACCTTCGCTTGCTTTCAGATAATATAATTTCGGTAAATAATCAGTTGAAGGTTTTTTTTTGAGAAAATTGGAGAAATTTAAGCGACGTAATGTAATCGTTTGATGAAAAAACGCGCAGAAATTACTAGATTTGGTTAGCGATTGAATCTGATAATGACAACACTTATTTTCAATACTTAATTTAGGTATCAGAAAATAAAGTTCTCGGGGAAATTGCTACAGAAGCCATTGAACTTGTGAAACTTATGAAAGAATAATATTCAAGTATTTTTAAATAAGTATGACTTGAGAATCAATAAAATACCGAACAAAATTTTCATAAATATTATCTAATTAAGCATCATGATTGATGTTTTGTCAAATTGATTGTTTTGATTAAAATTCACTTTTATGATGTGTATTATAAGCATAATATTATCATTCTGAAGACTGTTTAGTTTAACATGTGTCAATGACATTTAATCAACTTTATCTCTTTCACAATCATTATCAATTAAGTATTGTATCGGATAATAATTAATCAAAGATTTATAATCTATAACAATTCTCAATTGAGATTTCTGAAGAGTCATTAACATTTAATTAAATCATAAATAAATAAATATGTTATGTAAATCATTAATGATAACCTCTGTTATGAGCAAGTGGTATAATTCTAATTTATTCCTAAACTTTTATTACAATATTCGTAATTATATATAATATTTTCACTTACTTTGGATAAACTGACATAAATATTTACTTTGCAGTTTGAGTAAGAAATTGACATTGCAAAACTCTACAATAAATTCAATGAATTGTTAAAAGTTATCATTATAGAAGAAATGTCAAGTTGTATAAAAGCTTCATTGTTGAGTCGATCTTGAGTTATAAAACTTGCTCACATTACAAGTCATCTATGTTATTATAGCCATATACTGAATGGCATTCCTATATACTTATACATATCGTAGACTTTGTTATAATACGATTTCAATGATATATAGTATATATTCTAAACTCTGATAATTTACAACATTGAGCGTTATTCACTCTATAGTCATATTTAATTGATATTACAATTGCTGAATGTGTAAATATGTTAAACGTTTGACTCGAAGTAATGCTTGATTGTGCATGGATCCATCTATGTATATAAGCTAATACTTTATAACTTTACGCGCTAGGCAGTATAGGTTCAGTAACTTTCTCTTTGAACTGATATATGTTTTAGCTTATAAGTTAGATTAATAATTAATATTATATTTATTGCTGTTCTGCTCATTTAGCTATAATATATTGATTATACATAGTTTTAGCTCTGTGAACTTTTAAATTGACAGATTTTAATACTTTTTCAGTTTTTCTTTAAATTCTGCTTTCTTCTTTTTTCTTCCTTTTTCTTTTCTCCAAAAAATGAGATGTTACCATGCGAGTGTTCACTCGTCACTTTTACATTGTAAACTCATTTGACTATATCGATATCATCTTTAACTTTATCTTACGCTCAGTCAGTATTAGTATACTATATAATTTAATCAATATCTTACTAACTGTTCGCGTTATGTCTAGTTATATTAAAATTTTATAATAATACATATAAAGCCTGTGAGATCTTCTTCATGATGCTATCTATTTTGATTTTCTTAGCTACTGTTTTCTTTGGCAATTCATATGAATTTATTACTATCAATAATTCTGCCTGTAACTTATATAAAAACTACCAACCTTGAAAACATCAAAGTACAATAAGATGATACTCTCTATTTATTTATGAATTAAAACATAACTCATGATATATAGACAAAATGTCCTACACGAAAATTCAACACTCTACGAAATATTTGTTTACAGCTATTTGATTTTATTCTCATTTTCTACATAATTTATTGCACAAATTTATGAACTAAAAGCTGTATATACCATACACAGTAATATCAATAATCAATCAATAAAAGTTTAACGTCCGTTTAACCGTCTATTATTTATTATATTAATTTAATATAATATATAACTTTTTATTAGATGTTCGCGCTTTTTATCAACCTATTTTTCCACCACCATACTTAGACCCGGCATGCTAAGTATATTTTTTCATGCCCTCCTGCATTTGCGTGAATAACTATATCCTGCTTTCTGTATAATATTAATATACCTCTATATTGTTGACTATTTTATGAATCATTTCTTTTACCTGAGTAAAACGAGCAGAAATAATAAATAATAATATCTCTGCCAAGTGAGGTCCAATTGTGTCCCCACTCATAAAAACTTTCATTCAGCGATTTTGTTGACGATCAAAGTAGTCGCATTATAACATAGCAGTAGAGTTGGACCTCAGCCAAAGTATCGCATTCCTGCATTTGTACTATTTCTGTATGAAATTGGACTTTTATAAATCGTGCTTTTTTATTTATCAGTACTTAATTTTACTACTGAGTTGATAATTTACAAGTTTATACTTTGAAATTATTTCTGTTTGCAGTAATTTTTAGTTTAGTACAGGAACTAAAATGTATAAAATCTATCATCTGAAATACATAGAATGCAGTGATATGCGATATATAAAAATAACTGTACACATGAACATATACACGTATTACACAGTGTATGAGCATATACATAATTGTGTACATAGCTGAATACAAGTATACAAAAATATATTATTGTTACATTTTATGCATTTTAAATGATTAAATATACAATTTTGATAAATCAATATCATCCATAAAGGGACGCTTTTCATATACTTCATTGATACTTTCTACTTGTAAATGATATCAATAAGAAATATCTAGTTTAATTTTTCATAAATGACAAAATGAACTAACATATTAAAAGAATAATATCATCATGTGTATAACATAAAAATGTGTCTTTTCCTAGTTGACTTATCTAACTGTATACCCTTTTAATCTATCTATAGCGCTATTTATCTGTAATCAAATTACAACAAATAATACAACTACTTGTTGCTTCAGGTACACTTGAAACTTTCAAGTTACGTTCGAAGGGGGGCTGATTAAAGTGGGGGTCACAGGTGGGGGGTGGCGGTGTTTTTGATTCTTATTTCAAGCGTGGACATTTTCTGAGAGTTGAGTGGTAAAATAGGTGAGATAAGAATTCGTTTTTAATTATATTATCGCTGAATGTGTCTGTTTTATAAGCAGTTGTTGTTTGTTATCATTATAAGCAGATATTAAGTATGTCTTCTTATCGATTATCCTGTCTATAGTTGATATATCAATACACAATTAAGGAAGAGATTTAAGTAAATGTACAATTGAATATTTGTAAAACTGGCTACATTCAAATTATTCATTTTTGACACCGATTTCTCTTAAGATTGACTATAAAAATGCTACTGTGAAGTGAAGATGACACCAAACACCACCAAAATAAACGTGAAGTCGAGTACTCTAAGATCTTCAACTGATTTTTTGTTACAAAGTTACAATGATTGATGCACCATTATTATATATAATTACTTGAAACCAGAAATTGTTTTATATTTGAATGATGTTTCTCTTACACTAAGTGCCCTGCTCGCTCTCT
>JAQIXG010006518.1:0-10244 GCA_034700105.1 Oconnorella tubifera
TTGTATACATTTAGTGTATCTACATACATTTAGTGTATTTGTATACATTTAGTGTATCTACATACATTTAGTGTATTCACAATGCTAGTGTTCCTGTGAATATCCATTACGAATTTTTGTTTTTGATCAACAATTTCATAACCAATTTTAAGAAATATTATCAAATGCTGATTTCATGACAAAAATGTTAAATATTCTATAAAACAGTATTACAGAATTAGACATAATATTTATGATATTATCAAATATAAAATTAAGCCTATTTCGTGTTTATCGGTATATGGCGAATAAATAGGCTTTTCTGATGAAACCATGCTAAAATTAATCTCATTACTTAGCGCTTTATTATTTAATGCAAAAATATGGTTCTTTCATAAAATTCTTATACTTTATAATTAGATTTGGTACAACGTCCTATCACGTCCATACACTGTACGTGCTCAAGTCATTGTCACGGGAAGAAATCATCACATTCAAAGAAATCTCGTTTACGGTCAGCGCCTTTACACATGCACACTTGCACCCGAAATTAATTCCATACCACAACTTAGCATTCCTACACATGTATCTCTAGTCATCTCACAGCCTTGCACTCAAGCCACCATACTCCTGCCAATTATCCGAAATCTTCCGGAAAATAATTGGCAACACGAGTTCGCCGTTTGCGTGGAATCCTCGTTTGGAAACATGAAACGCGAGGTTTTAATCGAATGGTTTGAAGCTTACAGGATGTTTGGTGTTACGCAGTTTAATATCTACAATGGTTCCCTTAGTGCGAAACTTGATCCAGTATTTCAGTATTACGCAAATATAGACGGAGTCACTGGAAATTACGTAAAACGCAAGCGAAAAAAAGTTAAATTTGTAAATGAAATCCTGAAAAATGAGCGTGATGTTGATGGTTTGATAAGGAGTCAATCAGGCAGTGTGCATGTGGAAGATCCATTAGGAGGTGAAACGAATAGGACAAAACAAAACGACAATAATTTAATATCCGACAATAATTTAAGAGAAAACACGTTGAAAGAGGTAAAAATAAATGGCAAGCCTATGAAGGAAACAATGACGATAACTGCTAACAATAATAGCTTCTTAAACTTGAGTTCAAGTATCCAAACAAACCTTAAAAGGTATAAAAACATTAATATGGAAGAAAATAAAGGTGATGACATCGCAGTTAACGAAGGAGATGCTGACGATGGCCTGCTAAGCTTCCGGCAGCTTCCCCCAGCCGTCGAGGATTTCAGCGAGGAAGGCATCCGTCTCAGTAGTCCTGTCTCCCTTAACGACTGCATGCTTCGGCGCATGCACTCCAGTCGCTTCCTTATTGTTGTAGACTACGACGAGATCATTGTTCCTCGTCTACACAACAACTACACCGCCATGTTGTCCTACATTGATGCTACGCTAAAGCTAACGTCATCACACCACGCCTACTCGTTTCGACAGGCCTATTTCTTTCAGACGCAAGCCCATGACGTTACACAGCCTGACTATTTACGCACAGCGCGTCTTAGGCTTAGCGCGCCGCCTAGCACATATTTATTTGGCGCGAAATCGTTTATAGACCCGCGTGGATGTAAGTCGGTATTTAATCACTACTGTTGGATAAGATTTGAAGGATCACCAGAACCTTTGTCGATAGATGTTGATTCAGGAGTAGCTCGTAATCATCACTATCGTTATCTTTGCCCATTGGCAAAGAAAGAGTGCGATAAATTAGAAGTTGAGACAAAGATTGATAACATTATGTTAGGATATAAGGATGAATTGTCAAGAAGGGTACAAGGGGTTTTAAAGGATATAGATGAGAGTGTGTAGAAGTTATAATACCTGATCAACTTTATGATCAAAAGCCGCTCAGTGGCTCTTGATGAAATATTGTGATTAAATATAAATCAGCAGGTAACTGATGAGTACTAATTAGTACTCGTCAGTTACCTGCTGATTTATACTTAATCACAATTAAATATCAAGAATAACAAAACGTTATAGCTCCGTACAGTATAATATTGTAATTACTGATAACAAATAATGAATTTTGGATGAACTTGAACAATATTTCATTGTTTAATGATAACTCCTAGACAAGTTAAGATCTATATACTAAAAGATTATAATATTAATATTAAGAAACGATGTGCCAGTTATAATGCTGTACTTTGTAGAAAACTGCCGATTTGTGGGGGTAATTATGGCTTCTAGACAGTAGATATATGGTAATTAGAAAAGTGTACAATATTTTTAAATCTTTAATAAAATTTAACAAACATAAGTTGGTTTTTAACAGATTTATATCAGCTAATTTCTATTAAAAACAATATAGCAATAACTGAGCTAACTTAATTGTCAAGCACTTTAGAGCGATGGTTAGAGAATCGAGTTCGAAATTCAATGATCGTATACGTTAGAGACCAGTATTGAACTTTCACTAAACTTATTGCATCACTATGCAAAGTTGTTGTTTGTTTTAGCATAATTTATGTTGCTTGTAAAGTATTACAAATATGTTAAATATATTTTTATGTCAAAGCACTATTAATCTTTTAAAAAAAGACTTCGTTTTTATATCGTGACATTTGGATAGTGTTCTATAGTTCTTGATTCAAAAGTGAAGATTTACCTCTTACACGGTTCATGTAAAGTTAATTTGATCTAAAATATTTAAGCTTAGGCCTAGTAACTTACAATAACTTATACTTATGTGAAGCACTGAACTTAAAATTAATTCAATTGATATCTTTCTTTTATTTACTGTATTAGCTAACCCTAGTAATTTCTTAAATTTCAAAGTTTCTTATTATTATCATCCTTTTAGTTTTGACCCATATTTACACTTATCCCAAGAAAATAATTTTGTTGCTTATATTGGAGTTGTTAATAATTTAAAAAACAAAATAAATGAACACTCTGTACTTATTTTACATTTAGATACATCATAATATATCATATAAGGAAACAGACAAGAACAACTTATAAATACAAGACCAGAAATGTAATTATAATATGATTAAGGAAAAATTATGTTTATTAAATAGTTTATTTCCTGACAATTGAATATAATTACCGTATTTCATAGGTATTTTACATATTTACATTACAATTAGACCTAGATACAGGTCAACATAACAACCGATCTCATATGCTTGGGAACAGAAAATAAATGCCTAAATTATCATAAATGTAAACGCAGGCAACATATGTTATTGTCGTAATATTTAGACTAATTGCTTATAAGTATACGTATAAAATTTCTGAATCAATCACAAATATAAAATATTTTGTTGACTAGACATTCAGAACAACACAGATTCAAGTTTACACGTCAGGTATAAATATTTTACTATTGTTGTTGTTATTATTAAAAGTAAGCTTTCAGCGAGTTATAATTTATAGTGTATAGAAATATGCGGTTACATTCATCAATGGTGTTTATTTATTCACATGTTATTCACTTGCTGTAACTATGAACCGGATTGAAATGAAACATATGCCTTTATTCGTAAACATCATTATTATATTAATTTATATTATATATGATTTAAAATTGTATCAGTAATATTAAAAACAATAAAATAAGCGTATAATTCTGTTAGACCTACCTACCAAACTCAATGTATTATACAGTAGTCATATTATGCAATATTATCGAAAATGTGGATGATTTAAATATTACGATAATATAAAATAACAAATGATTAATTTCTTACTTAGAATAAACCTCGATTAAAACACAAGTAGATACTGATACATTGAAAATGAACATTATGCTTCAGTGACGAAATTGGGCTTCTAAAAGCTTCAAAGTAAAGAACCGGTCTACGGTAAAAAAAATAAAACAAATATGCGCAAACGATCATTAATCATAATCCTAAACTTAAGTCATTATGCTAAATTTTATATCTTCAAAATTAAATACATGAAAAATTCAATGTAGTATAATTCGTCTTTCATTAAAAAAATTATACAACATTTTTTTCCAGATCAGACACCGCTATGATTTCATAGCTATATTAACATTTGATATGTAAAAAACCAAGACACATTACATAATAAATAAATTAAGGGTAAAATTTGAACACAAATATGAATATTATATCAGTTTTTTAACGTCCGTTGACTTGAACAACAATACATCAAACAACAACAACAACTTTCTTATTACCCAGTGATACCTTTTCCTTATTCTTGTAAATCAATTAATAACTCTTCGTGACCTAATCATGTCGCGTATTTATATCTACAGTAGACTACCTTTTCTTATTGCAAAATTTGAACTAAAGAGTCACTTTATCATTTCAGTGTGATTTACCATTACAGATAATAAATGGAAAAATTAAATCACTCACTTTTCCATAATACAAACATAATTAATTAATTAAACAACCGTGAGATCGAGTGACTTACAAATATGAAATAAAACTACAACAATGCCCTTTATTTGAGTCTAAACTGCTTCCGCTTCAACACTGTGCCTCTTCATATGCAACGAGAGATGATCACTACGAGCGAATGCCCTCTCGCACTGCTCACACGCAAAGGGTCTCTCCCCTGTATGCTTGCGGAAATGCCGCGTCAGTTCATCCGATCTCGCGAACCTCCATCCGCACTGATTCCAAGTGCACACGTAAGGTTTCTCACCCGTGTGCGTCCGCAGATGCGCCTTAAGATGCGAGCTTTTGTTATACACCTTCTCGCATCCGTCGTAAGGACACCGGTGCACCGCGGGCTGCTTGGGGCGAGTAGAAGGGCGGCGACCTCGACGCCGAATTTGTCTCCGAACGCCGAAGAAATAATCCCCGCCGACGCGAAGGAATTGCTGCATCGAGGCGGGGGTGTGAGGAGTAGGGTTAATGAGAAACTGGGAGAGGAAGCGATCTGGGGAGCTGAGTGAATTCGATGTGGTTGCTTGTAAAAATTGGGTGAGGTAGTGGTCTGGGGAGTGAGACAAAGGTGAAATATTATATGGAGTTAGATATTGATTGGGCGACAAAATATGCTGTTGTTGTTGCAAGTGATGATTTTGAAGATGAGTTTGAAGCAGTTGATCTGGGGTCGAGGGAGGTGATAGCAGGCCATTAAGGCAAGGATTATATGGTTCCCTGATTGAAGGCATGACTGGAGCAAACGCACTCGCTTTTTCGATAGGATGAACAATTTTAAACTGATTTAAAAATTCAGCTTCTGATAAAAATTCGTCTGTGACTGAATTAGAGGCGATTAGATCAGAGAACACTTCGTTTACCATCGATTCGTCCATTCTACTCACTTCATTCACAAGCGAAGCCAGCTCGTAGTCAAACGTATCACTCGAACAGCATGACGTCACTGCTGACGTTGGCGTAAGAGATGGTGTCATCGATAAAAAAGAAGAGTTTGTATTGGACGTGACGTCATTTATCAGGCTGGTGTGTCTTAATGACGTTGGCCATAATGACGTTGGTCTGATATGTTGTGATGACGTAGTCGCTGGCTGAACTGGTGATGACGCTGTGATTGGTTGAAAAGATGTCGCCATATCTGACGCTGGACTGTCACAAGACGAAGTAGGTCTTTCTATTTTTATTCTGATTTCGTTTGGTTTCTTTTTACTGTCCTCCGGGTATATGGAAGATTCGTGAATCATGTTGGAAAGAATAAAATCAAAATCGAGGAGATCTTCGTAGTCTCTAGGAGATAGGGTAGGGGCGGGAGGGGTGGGACAGAGGGGGGAGGGCTCGGAGAGGGGGGAGAAATCGCTAGAGGGAGACAAGGGCTCGTATTTTATATGAGGAGGCTGATCAAGACCGAGTGATTCAGCGTAGAATGCCTTTTCAAGTTGTTGAGACATCTATAATAAGGAAAATTAACATTTTTTTAAGAAAAAATAGTACTAAAATGATGCTATTTTGATTTGTTTTGATTAGTTTTCACTTTTATCTAATTAGTTTTCTGATTTTTAGAAACTTATTTAGTTACATACTTTCTTAAATCAACGAAAATATATAACTAAATACTTCTAATAGTTATTGCAAATTTCATGTCTGTTAAATATTTCGAAAAATATTTAATTTTTTGCTAAGCAAGAAATAGTATAAATACAATACAAATATTAAATATTAGAAATAATGGAATATTTTATTTATTACCTTCCAGTAATCTTCAGCTGCTTGATCCGCAAAACTTCTACTGTGCAGAGAATCCTCCGTATCATCCATGAAACTCATTTTCTGTTTGCTTTCTTCTCCGTTTTTTAAAAAAACAAGGAAATATTTTCTCAAACTAAAAACTCTATCGGACTCTATTTATCTAAATCTAATAACTGCGCTAAATATATTTCAGATTCAGGACCTTGATATACATAAATTAAATATAAATCAAATGCTGGAATTTTTTCTGAATAATATTGCAGAGCATCTCGATGTCGCCTTTTTTTAATCGCGCCGGGTTACCTCGTGTAAGATTTATAACTTATTATAATCCCTAGGCTCTCCCTAACACGTTTTATACTCGTTTCATTCATAGCTCACTCATGGCTTAACGATGCGTAGCGCACTTCATGAAAGAATTACACATATTTAGATATTTACACATATTTAAAAACGTTAAAAAATCTCGTCAACCAATGAAAGATCTCGACTCGAATGAATGTTCGGTGTTCCATATTTAGCTCCTATAAAAGCGAAAGATTTTGTCATTCTTCGTATTAAGAAGATAGGAAAAAGATTTAACCGCGTCATCGTTATTTAGACAATTGCTTAGTTTTATTGGTAATACAGCGAGATGTATAATACAGTTAGCACGGCTTATTATAATCGTGAACTAAATCCGGAACGGTCATTAAATTGTAAACAGTTATTGATAGCTGAATTGTGAAAGAAGTTCGGAGATGTTTTAGATTTCATTTATATCGCAGTCACTTTATGGCAAGTTTTATTCACTGAAAAGAGTCAGTTATAAAATATAGATATAAAGCAAAATAAATCAAGAAATTAAAAGCATAAAAAGATGGATATAACCCGAAATAAAAAGCACAAAAATTTGTATACACAATTGATCAAAAAATGGTATGCTGCACATGAAAATATAGGTACATAAAATGTGGATATTGCAGCTGTATTTTCAAACTGGTTAATGTTACGAATCAGTGATTGCACGTTCCATTTAATGTCAAGCCAGGATTTAAAATTTCGTGTATAGTTCATCTCAGTATTATATTACTCAGAATAAACACACGATTTGACATTTTATTTATCCTAGAGCATTGTTTCTCAATTAAAGTAAGCTTAACAATATGATTGATTAATTGATTATAATCAGTCAATCTTAATAATCCATCAATAAAATTTTCATGTGAAGTATTCCGAAAATTCTTTTGATATAAAGTGCTGAAGGAATGTTAAAATTAAAGCAAATTTTGGTACATCAGTCGTATTGCTTAAAATTGTGATATGAAACAATAACTTTACAATGAAAGGATTGCTGCAATGAAAATTAGAAAATTAACTGAATATTGAGTTTCTGCAGTTAAATTTAGTATTTTGTATAATAAAAACGACACAAAAACTAAATGCCGTCATAATAAAACATATCTGAGTTTTTCTTCCTTAAAAGATCTATCTATTTATCGCAGTAAAGTAATAGGAAGCAAGCATTGTTAAATAAATAAATATTCAATCTCAGTCAGGAAGAATCACTTATTAAGAATTAAAAAACGTGATATTTTGAAGGCGAAAGGTTATGTAAATTTATTTTAGCATTAAACTAATGAGCTAAACTTTGTTAAAAAGTGTTTTATGACAATTGCTTCAAATAACAAATCCTTGAAGATTTAAAATGTTCAACAGTATCTTGTTCTAAATTGTAGCGTTGTACTTGTTGCACTTTTAGTGTAGTGTAGCTAAGTAATTGTAGAGTATCTTTTAAAGATTTTACATTTAGTCTACTGACTGCAAAATTAAGTAGACATATAGTTTTATCAACTAAGTAATAATTCGCAACTACTTAAGGACATTATGATAAGGTTCATAAAGCCAATTGTTTATCAGCTTTTAAAATAAATTGCTGTAAACATGTAAATATGGTAAATAAAATCCACAAAACAGATCTTCGATCCAAAACAACTGTAATTTTTAACAGAGTATACGTTAATTAAATAAAAAATAATGATATAAGCCTTTTCTCGATTGTATAAAAATTATTAAGAGTTGTAAAGAAGAGCAATTTCCATTAGAGAAATATATATAATCGTAATTAAGGTCTAGAAATGATATTATTGTATTATCTCTTGAATTTGTTTAACCTTAAAGTGCCCTAACTTAAAAACACTCGAAAACTCATTGAAATAATCTGAGAACAGTTTAAAATTTAACGCAAGAAAGACGTAAACAAATTACGATCAATTTGAAAGCACGCTTGCTCAAGATGTTTACTCAAGATGTGGTATTAATAATCCCTTGCATAATTAAATCAGATTTAATTTATCCGACAATAAGCGATATACGCAAAATATTTAACTAAATTATGATCACACTATATTTTTTGTTGTTATGCAACGTTTGAGTTATTTTGGATTTTCTTGCGTCAGCTTAAGAAATGTTTGCGTTAATCGTAACAATAGTTTATAGTTCTTTTATTCAACTTTTATAGTTTGCACTTATAGAAAAGTTGAGAATTTGTTGAAAAGTTTATTTGTCAGCACGTACATAAGTTGTGTCTGTCAGTGCCAGCAGCGTCAGTGCCATTGTGAGTGAAATCTGAGATTTTTTGTTATAAAAAAAGCAACTGATACACGTGCATAATGCCGAAGACACATTGTCGTTCTCTAATTAAATTTGTGTGGCTTCTAAATATAGCACGTCTAAAAATAACTGTTTTAAAAATAGTTATTTAAAGTTAAAGTTATAACTAATCCTAACTCTAATCTTAAGCATAAACTTAACTTTAAGTCTAACCTTGGTCTGTAGTTTGAATACTAATTGTTGGAAGAGATTATGAAACGTGCCATATTTTGAATATACACGAATTTTAGTACAGTGAATGCTTGCAAAAAGGGGAGGTTTAATTTTTGAAGTTTGTAGGCTTATAGCAATTCACGATAACTTAATTAATTATAAAATTAATTACAAAATTAATTTTGTAATTAATTATAAAATTAATTACAAAACAATAATAGAAGTACCAGAAAATAAAATACATTTAATGTATTTTTCCTTATAAAATACAATTAGATACGCAACTTTTAACTATGATTCGAATATATCTCGAAACTCAACTGAATCAAAGTCCACAAAAATCCATCACTGAATTTTATAACTTTAAGAATATGTCATTATTAACTTAAACCTGTTATAAACAGTCAAACGTAACTATGAAACAAAATGAAATCATCAAAAAACATATAAAAATTGAAAATTTTCGTCATGAAGCTTAAAAGATTTCAAGCTTAAAGAGAATACGAAAAAAAGCTGAAAGAGAGCCGTACTATTTTGAATTTGACAATTTTTCTGACTTTCTAGTGATTGATCTCTCAGCTGCATAAATAAAAACCTGCCCAAGGTTGAATCGTTTGTGAATCGACGAGCTATTTCTCATATTCAACAAGCTTTACAGGTTTATAATGTCACAGCGTGAAACTTTTAGAATTGATTCTCTGAACGTATCAATCATCGTCAATCAGTGACTCTAGGTGTATCATCACCATCATCACAGTGTTATAATTTAGATAAATTAATACGCAGTATAGGCTGATGAACTCGATAATATTAATTTGATTCAAGGCGTCTCTTGTTATGTAGTCCTACTAGAAATGTAGAACATAATATTATCCTTTTTTAAATTAATCAAATTAGTCTCTTTAAATTATTCGAAAGTGGCAATTCTGTTAATTGATTTACTGTTATCTTGATCATGTCTTTCTGTAAAGTTAATAGACTAAACAACTTAAATTTTATCATTGATTTTTATCATTAATTAGATTTAATGGACCATATTTTGTCATTTATATTGCAGTTATATTATTTTTGAATCCATAATAAATATTTAAAATATTTAAAGTCTTATGTATTTTGTTATAAACTCATCTCATCTTTGCAGTATTGCGCTGTTTTTCACTTTTTTATCATTGTCAAAAAACTAATTCCGAAAAACTCTTAAAATATTCTTTTGTTAATTTACCCGATATTTTACAGGACCTGGCAACACTTCGTAAATTCAGCTATTAATAAATAAATAAATAAAATATAACCATCGACCTATAATAATAA
>JAQIXG010006519.1:0-10243 GCA_034700105.1 Oconnorella tubifera
AGAGAGGTTGACTTCTTTTGTGTATCTTGTTTTTGTGTCCTGTTTGCAACCGCGCACATCTCTTTTTATAGTCAAACTCATTGTCATGCGCTCACTCTATCACTATGCCCCTGCCCCTGCCCCTGCATACACATACATCCTGAACATACATCCTGAACAAATTGCATTATTTGTTTTAAAGATGCAGTTAAATACTCTGATTATAATAAACAAACCAGTCATTTTAAAGTTTAGCTACAGTTTTCTTAATTATACATAAGTATTAATTTATAGTGTATCTTATTAAAATGACATTTAAAAATATATCGAACACTGTATAAGGAAATATCGGAAAGCAAAAAGGATGGTTTCCAAAGTATTTAAACAAAGCTGAAATTAATTAGCTGTTAGTGTTAGGGCCCAGTTATCAGATTGTAATTCACAAATAGCAACGCTAAATATAAAGATGTTTTAGAAAATGAAATGGGAGTTGGTCTTGCTGAGTATATATAGAGATGAAATAACATTAAATGTTATTTGACTCAGATTCAAATATATCTTTGAGTAAAGACGACGATGAAGAAGCAGATGTAACAGAAGATGAATTTGGTCATCCAGAAAACTGGCCAATTGTAACAGATGCCACACGATTAGCACTTGTTACGAATTTTTTTTCTCGATAATTAGAAACGCCTCTACCATTACAAGAATTATGAAGGGTTTAGTTCCCGGATTGAAATAATAATAATTAGTAAATTAGTTAGCTTAAGTTTCTGACTGGTTCATTATTGGATTGTGACGAGTTAAGTGGGGTCAGTGCCTCAAAGAGCGCCTAAATATATTTTTTGCCTAGGGCGTCATTTTGGCTAGGCCGGCTGTCGTCTCTAAACTTAAGCTAACTAATGTGTCGGATGTCGTGCATCCCACGCTATGCTTATCGTAGCCTCATTTTTGTCGTACCATCTCACGCCACGCTACCTCTTTGACCATAGTAAGAGACTCCTGCCTGGTTCAGTCATGCGGCAAGATGGGGCGATAGCTCCATCTTGATGCATGACTGAATAAGGCAGGAGTCCTGTATGTTCCTTGATTGATGCAATCCCAGCTCTACCTAGGCTTCTCCATATGATGTCATTGATCACCTTGTGTCGCATCTGACGTCTGGCACTTCTGTGACATGAAAGGCCATGTGTGCCTAGTGTGTTAATAGCTGTACTACAAGAAGACTTGTGAGGATGATATAATGGAGATCCTAGACAAGCCGACTGCTATGAGCTACTTCCGTCAGTGGTGCAGCTTTCAACCAGTCACCGGAGTTTGGGGCCATCACCGCATGGCGCCAAGCTTTGGTCGCATTATCAACGGCAGCAAGTAGTTTGGAAAGGCTACGCTTTGGAGTCATGGGATACAATAAAACTACCTTGGAAACAGACACTGTTGAAACGCTGATTTTGCAGTCGATAAGCGATTTAATATATTTTAATAAATATGTGAATCTATTTAATACTATAGAATATATAGCTAAATTATAAATACTTTTATTCAGTATTTTAAAATTTAATTCTAGTAATATTATTAATTGTTATTTGTTTTTTCTATATTTTTACTCGCTACTTCATTCCCGAGTGATGGATAAAATCAAATGGATAAAAACATAGTCTGGAAGGCTAACCTTCGGGATCACTCATTAAATGATCAATCATTAAAAAATAAATGATCCTCACTATTGGAGCGTTGTATAATGATTGACAGCCGTTGAAATAGCTTTCACGACTCTCACCAAAAATTATTATTAGTATTATTATTATTATTATTATCATTATTATTATTATTATTATTATTATCGCATTGTGAAATAGTGTACGTATTGGTAATTTTATTATAAATTTACACAATAAATCTTTACTTTCTAACAATAAAACTGAACAATAAACACACTTAACTAATAACAATATTAGTAATATACAAGTATAAATAAAATAACAATAATATCCAAATATTGTTATAAAACTACACAAATAATCAATATTACGAGAATTAAATTTTAAAATACAGCCATAAATATTCAATATTATTAGATTTACATATTTATTAAAATATATACAAGACAGTAAATGCAATAACTATTATTAATTAGTCATCATCCCCCAACAGCCAGAGCGTTTCCTCTCTGTATGTATCGTAATGTCAAGTGTCTGCCTCAAGAACAGAGCAGACAATCAGACAATCTCTGATCTCCTGTGATGCGAGCGATCCGTCCATCGATCTCAGCGCAGACAGAGAGCGCTGACGGACTCCACACACCAAGAGTTTCTATCGCGATTGGTGCATATAAATAATCCCTGACTCCGTTAGCTCTAGGTATTTTTTACCCTTGTTGACTTCAGCTGCCCAAGCAGCTGACTCCGCGCCAATGAAGATTGGTAAAGGTGCGAGGGGGCCAGCGTATCCGGGCAGGTGAAGTCCCACAGTAGATACTTGTCGGTGCGCCACGGATCAAGGGTGGCGACGTCACAACGCTTACCGTCACTGCACAGCAAACGAGACTGCTCTAACTCGGCGTGCGTCTCTGCTGACCCGATAACGCGAATCAGAACGTCATTAGCCCGTGCGTGACGGCGATAAAGTCCTGCGCTACGCTTACATGCCAGCTATGGTGACCATTTTCATGGACTTCAGCGCCATAAACGCAACTACGAAAACTCATAAGAGGGGCGCCTAGACGCAGCCCCACTGCAACACAAAGTTCACTATTAGCAAGGCGTAGACCCAGTGTGTCAAAGGGCAGGGCATGTAGCCAGCAACCTTTGGCAGTACACGCGAGAAGGCGAGCTCGTCGTAGATGTGTCGGTAGCACGCACTTGGAGCTCCTTGACTCTTGCGGCACATATCCCGTCATCCCACTTCCTTTGTGATAGACTCTCAGGTCCAGTAGGGGAAATCTTTAAACCAAGAGAAAGCCAACGAGAGAGAGCGCTATCCATGAGTGGATCTCGTTGAGTTACAGCCGAAGATGGAAGAAGAGGAAGGTGTAAGTCGTGTGCTGATGACAAAGAGGAAAGAAATGCGGAAGGCGCAATATCCGTCACACTACGTACTCCTAAACCTTCCCAATGTACGGGCAAGGAAGACTGAAGCTGAGCTTTGGTGTCCAGCTTTCTGTTAATAATTGTTGCGAGCGCCTGTTGTAACTCAGCATCTATATCTTCAGTTATCAAGGACTGAAAGCATGGCGCAGTCCGAAGAAGATACTGCAAACGAGGCACAGCAAAGCCGGATTTCAGGAGAAAAAATGCTTCGCGTGCTGAAAGTTTGGGAAGCACTCTCATCAAATCGTAACGGCGGTCCAGAAGAGCTGAATCAACGCCTTGGGTATGCAGTGGGGAACCAAGTAGGGAGGCATCCTCAAGCGGGCGAAATAAGAACATTCAGTTTTGAGTTTAAACATAATTCAGTTGAAAGACTTCGCACTTTGAATGATTTAACGTAGACCTATCTGAAGTGCAGCCGCCTCAAGGTGTTTGATGTGTTGGATCAGTCTTGAGAACGCATCACCAAGACCAACATCATATCCAGGTATCCAGAGAGGAACTCAGGCCTAATGCTTCTCAGAGGTCCATCTAATGCAAGACAGAAAAGTCAAGAGAGTCCAGTAGGACTGTTGAACGCCCTCTGCTGAAGAAATTGTTGTGTTTCTAACACTTAATTGGAAGTTGATCCATACGCGGATAAAAAGAAAGGGAGAATATCCGGTCTTAGTGCAGCAGTGGCTTCCAGAGCTGAGTTGCGTCTCACTGAATTGAAAGCATTTGAAAAGTCTAGTTTTATAAAAGCTCGACTCTCATCCATGTTGACTAAATAAATAGTTGCGTGCAGCATGAACTAGAGCTTCCGTACCAATACCGAGTTGTAAAGGAGCCAAGACTGCACTGCAATTGCACGAGTGCAAGAGAATTGGCTAGCTTAGCTACCAAACGACGAAAAGTTAATCCGACAACAACATGCGCGTCCGCAGGGGGGAGCAAGGGGGCATTTGCCCCCCCTGGAATTTGAGTATGTATAATATTTCATTCATAAGCAGTATTTTGCTAGAATATTAGAACATATTTCACATTATGTGTTTGATCAAAGTTAACTTTATCTTTCTGATAAATTTTGTTGCTATTGTGGATCGATTGAAAGAGTATAATATAATTGATTGCTCTGCTTGTGAGATGTTTTCTTTTATTTTAATACTCAATGATTTCTTTACAAGTGCTAACAACCTCATTAAGATAACAATTTCAACTGAAACCTGGGAATGCTTGGATTCCCTTACAGAATTTCTCAAGTATAATAAATAAGCTAAATACAGAACATGTTGATGAACTCTGCCTCTGTTTCTCCACTCTGTTGTCAGTGTCACTCTTGTATCTATCTATATCTCTACAGTTCATCAGATCATGTTCATCTGTTTCTTGTCTATCATCAATTGTGGGACTACATGTATATTCTTCAGTTGCTTAATTATATTATTCACAACTCCTTGTCTCTCTTTCTCTACTCCCAACAAGAGTCAATCAACCTGTCTATAGAGCCTTAAAGATTTAAGTCTCATTTCTTATACAAGTTCCAAACAGTTAACATCATATATTAAGACTAATTTATTATAATAGTATAGATAGACTAGGCTTTTACATTAAAATTGAAATATAGCACGTAATAGAAATTAATATTGCTGAGTGGCGGGAGTAAGTCATTTTTAAAATTGGTTTACTCCGCCGTGAAAAATCTCTGAATCTGATCTTTGTTTGGTCAATTGTTTCTTTAGTTAGATTATAAATGCAGTTATTAATTAATTTGGAGACGGGTTTATTGAAAACTGTTTATTCAAGACACTGTGATTAATTAATCACAGTGCTTTGTGCAAGAATCAACAAGAATTCTATTTTATTTTGTTTGAATCTAATACAGTCTTTGAGGAAATCTTGCATGAAAGTTGGTCTGGCGTAAATTTGTATCATCTATTCTCAATTCTTAATTAAACGAGGAGTCTGAGAACTGACTGCTACTATAAAGGATATTTATCATTAATTTGGGAAGATACTATGAATTAACAATTGACAGAACAATGAAAAATGTTATTATAGACCTACTATGTATCACTGTTACGTAGAATTAAAGTCATACAAATTCAGTTATCACTTAAACTTGTATCAGGAAATGGATGCATACGGAACGGTACTAACATTTTGAATATTATATTATTGTGAGTATTATATTAAGTATTATATTGTAAGTATTGTCAAGATTCGATATTGTATTTTGATACTGTACTGTATGTTTGATACATGGTTTAGTTATATATATTGAGTTATAAATATTATTAAGACAAATATTCAGATTAAAAGTCCGACTAAAAGGACTAGAACTAAAACTCCGTAAATGACTTTAGTCGACTAAAACTACTATTTAAACTCGTACTCGACTAAAACTATGACTAAAACTCAACACTTTTAGCCGACTAGTCTAAATCTAGAACCCGGCAAAAACAACACTGGTAAATAAGATTGTTTTCAATATTATTGAAACTTTATTGAAACGAATTTAATTTACTTTAGTTGCATTTTAAATAGCTTTTTTTGGGCATTTCTACAATTACTAATTGAAATTGCGTTTTCAATTAGTGATTGTAGAACCACCAGGGGTGGTTTGCTAAAATTGGAACTACCGGTTCGTTGTTTTTGGTGAATAATCGAGGAGGCCGAAACTGAGGGGGGGGGTAGAAAAGTTTTGGAGCACGTGAAATTGTGCATGTTTGAATCATGTAGTATTAGTTTTTCAGATACGTGTTTTGTGTTTCGCCAAAACGTAAACAAAATTTTTTTTTCTATTTTTTATATAATAATGTCAGATCAAAAGTTATATATACTGCTCGAAATAACTACAATAAAGTTATTTCGATTTAACTTTAGAAAGGCCGGATTTGTGTTATACGTATAAAGGCCAAACTGCGTCAATTGATGCATTCTTGTATTTGAACACAGTTTCTTCATAAAATCTCAGAGAAATTGATTGATTCTGCTCTCAGTGAGGATTTACAACACTGTGACAAAAGCCACTCGTGCATGTAAAGGAAAGAAAGTTACAAAAGAGTCACTTGTTAAAACAAAGAAAACTGGAATCAACAGTACCAGCACCATTATACTTGGACTGCAAGTTCCCCGTTTGCGGCATGTGTCTGGGTAAAATGTGTCTGGGTAAATTGCGGTATGTGCCTGTGTAAAATGTCATAATTCTGAGGATGTTTAGAGGATTGTACAATTTACATTACATCATCATAATTATAAATTTGACGCATAAAAACAATAAATATCTTTGAATGTTTTAATGAGACATCTCAACATTATAATGACACGGACGGACTCTAATGATTTAACATAGTGCATCAATTGACGCAGTTTTGGCCATTGTGTGTAGCGCCCCGTTGTGCTATGTAAACATTTTTTATTTTGCCTTTTTTCAAGCTGACCATATTTCAATAAATGTCACAAAATCTTGTTGTGCTGGAATTTATAATTTAAGTTTGGCAACAACTTAAAATGAATTTACATCAATTGATGTACACGGCCAATCGCACGGCAATTTCAACCAAAGGAATGAGTTTATTATTTAACATTTAAAACTAGTTAAATAATAAACTCATTCCTTTGGTTGAAATTGCTTCATGAAACTGATTAATAAAATAATATATTTAACTAGAAACAAAAACAACAAAATCTAGGTACGAATGTAAAACTTGTATATTTTAATTTATATTTTAGATTAAAAAATTGTTTCCGGAATAATGTTTCAAAAATAATGTTTCTAGAATAATGTTTCCAGATTTTTACTTCCAAATAATTCTTTCCGGATTTTTAATTCCAAATTATTGTTTCCGGATTTTTACTTCCAGATTTTTACTTTCAGATTTTTACTTCCAGATTTTTAATTCCAGAGTTTTACTTCCAGATTTCTAGATTGTCTTCCAGATTTTTAGTTTCCAGATTTTTACCTGGCATTCAAGCTTCTCGCAGATAGGCAAGTTATCTTATCTGATAACTAATTAATTTAAAAAAACGATATATAAACAAAAATTGTAACAATAAAACGAAATCAAACTAAAACGAAAATTATTACCGAATAAAATTTATTAACGAAGTTAGCGTAACATCGACTATGTACTGAATGTGAGATATGGATATGCTGGCAGCTTATTTCGGTGGGTCTTCGTCAGCTGGAGGAAGGCGGGAAAGGCGACTATAAACGAGACTTTTTAGGCGCATATCAATTATATTGTGTGGGCATGAGTATTGTGTGGACATGGTATGGGAACAGACATCAACAATCGCAGGTTTACACCTTTCAAGTGCCATGTTGTGTTAGCTGGCTGCTCAGCTTAAAACAGAGTCAATAAGTTGTAGGTGAAACTGCTAATAGTGCAAGTGTGAATGATGCTGCCAAAAAGATGTATTCAAAGAGAACTTCATTATATTTATCATTAACAAAGCAAAACTGACCCGGCTAAAACAAACAAAGCAAAACTGACAGAATCTTTAAATAAATTATACAATTTTTTTGAAGCCGGTTCGGCACGGTTCGCCCAAACGGAACTACCGTTCGGGCCAACCGAACCGAACCGGCTCCAAACCACCCCTGAGAACCACTAATTGAAAATTTAATAAAAATTGCATTTTTATTGCATTTTGAATAGAAATTAATTTGTTTATTTTAGGCTTATTCTTTAATTTATATCAATAATTACTTTATAATTACTGTTGCATATTTTATAAATTCTTATTTTCTTTCATGACCGGATTTATTTACATTGAGTGTTCAATTTTGCAAGATTTTATTCATAAGTCATTTTAATTTTTTTATTCATAAGTCACTCCAGCATTTTATTTTAAATACAATTTAATCAGTGTTTACTGATATTTTAGTAACAAACTGGCGTCAATTATGGCGTTTAGATATGCGCTACGCGGCCGCTACAGTTGATGACGTCATTCGAGACATGGGCTGCGCTCAAACGGCTACTAGGCTAAAAGCAATAGTCACGTGCGAAACCGCGGCAGAGTTCGCCATCCAATCACAGATTCGTATCATACCGGAGAGGCTATTTATAGCTCTTGAGTGTTGCCTTGACGATGACGTTGATGTCATTAAACGAGCTGCGAGTATTGGACTGTATATACTGGAAAGGCCTTTTGGACAAGGTTTTGGCTTTTCAGAACATTTCAAATTTTACAATTGTTTTGTTTGGTACTGAGTTGAGCAGTTTCCGTAGATATAAATGCTGAAATTAATTAATTAAATTAAATTTTGCTTCATAAATGTCGTCTCATGACTCTTAGTGCGGTTTAGAGCGTTTCACCGACTTGTTGCACCTTTTAAAAAGGCGGTTACTTAAAATATTATCTAGGCTTTTAATATATTGTTTCATCAACAAATATTTCAGACATTTCTCAGTGGATAAGGAAACTTTGTTGTGAAAGTTTATTCTGCTACCAGTGATTTTCACCTCCATTGCTTGCCAAATATGTACAAATAAATATTATATAAATAAATGAGTAAATATTTTGTGTACATATCGAAAATGGTGATAAGTAAATACTGACTTTAAACGCAACATTTTGGCAATCCTTAGATTAGACACTGTTTAGTGATTTTTAATTTAGTACTCTCCCTCTATCACTTTTAAGATTTATGAGCAGCCTTCTCCATTAATTAAAATGCCCCCATTAATCAACTTATATAGGACTACAAATTTCTACATTGTTTTAAATATATTTTATGTTACAGGCGAAGGAAATATTACAGAATGCTATGCGGGATAAGCTTTGTCCAGATTGTTGGACTGCTATCAGATGTTTGGCTCACTCTGGCCAATTGAATAAAGAATTAATTGAGGGAGGCCCTTACTGATGAATTGATGATGAATGGAAATGTTGTGAGTAGACAAGAAGCTATTAAACATCTAGCTCAACTCAGCAGTCACTCGGTAGAGTTTTATCTGTGTTTAAGAAATTAGTTTAATTTCATGGATTACGGTATTGTATGAACGATATCTTTATTTAGCTGCCAATTTAAGCGTTTCACTAAAAGGAGCAGCAAGTTAGAGATTTGCGGGATTGGAAAACTTAGCGCTGCGGGATTCGAACCTGGATCGGTCGCGTCCGAGTCCAGTGCTGTAACCACTTCTAACATGTTTTGATAAAGTGTTATTAATATTAGTTATTATTATTTTGTAACCGTCATTATACGTCTTTATTTGACTATTAAGTTTATTTAGTTATCAATTAGTTTAAATTGTGAAGAAAGTTTTATTTTACAAAGCTATAATTATATATTTTTAATTATCTTGTTTTTTATGGCTAGATAGATTTACTGCTTAAATACATCTATTTGACAAAATATAATATTCATAATATTACAATAAACTAATAATATTCGTCAAACATTTATATTAATATAATATATAAGAAAGTGATTAAAGGACGTTATCTGGGTTCAATTCCTATAAAAGTTCATTTTATCGCTAACCAATTGCACCCTTTAGTAAGATACTTAAATTGACATCCGAGTCGCTGTTGACATAATAAGGTAATCGAAACATTCAACTTAAATAATTGTTATTAGTTAATTTTTTAAATTTGATAATCATTGTAGAATGTTCCACAAGCTCTTCTGGCTGAATGTCTGACTAGTAACAGCTGGCTCAGCAGACAGAGGGCTGTGGAAGCCCTCGGTCAATGCAAAGGGCAAATGAATAAGGTAAGCAAAGCCGTCATTTGCATAATTTAAGCAAAACATAAACATGTTTACTTAAATTAAACACTATTACCGCTCGTAACTTAAACGCTGTTAACTTAAAAAGCGTTGACTTAAACAGTATCAAAAAAAGTATCAGCAGTTCATTAAAAAGTATCAGCTAGTTCATGAAAATTGTCAAAGACATAACCGTCATATTCTGACACCTCTCTATAACAACTCTAAAGAGTGCAGCAAGTCAGTGAAATATTGCGAGTCACATTCGATATACTTATCTATATATCAACATACTAGCGTCTAAGCCTGTCGGACGACAGGAATAAAAATATATTTCCTTGAAATGGTTCGATTGTCCTTGAAGTCAGTGATATCGTCCCTTAAAGGGTTAAAAATGATTTTGATTTTGGAAATCAGCAAATCCTGTCGGACGACAGGCATAAAAAAGAAAAAAACACAGAAATGTTTAAATGTG
>JAQIXG010006520.1:0-10243 GCA_034700105.1 Oconnorella tubifera
GTGTCCATTTTACGAAAAACTAAACCGTAATTAAGTCTTAGAATGGTCGATTCTCCAAAAACAGGTTGTTGTACCACTATGCATACAAATATGGTTAAAATATAGTAAAAATCATTCTGGCCCGCATCGATGAGATTGTAATAGAGCAATTGCCCAGCGGTCTCTGCGTTACACAGATTTGTTAATAATCTACAAAGAAGAGAAAAAGGAAATTATAAAAAAATGAGTTTGGTTCACTCCTTAGAATATTTAATGGTTGTCCTACTATAACTGCCAATTACCATTCGCAATATATATTTGTAACTTTTAGTAATTTTAGTGTACATTATCGATCCCTACATTTTCATTCGCATGAGAATGGTTGGTTATACAAATGTTGTATGCTAATGAACATAGCAAGATCCCTTAACTTTAATCAAAACTACTATATCAATGTCGTTATTTCTACTAATATCAGGTACTAAAAAAAATCGTAGAGAGCTGGTTGCTCGTCTGTAACAATTAACACTCGTGTATCTGTATCAATGCTGTACGTGTAGCGAATTCTATATAATAATCTTATATCTAAGACAGTATCTGGCTAAAATAACATATCCCTATAATAAATCTGGTGTATAATAAGATCAGAAGATCATGTCAGATCAGTGTAAACCTTTACTAATTTGATAACTATACACAAAATTATTGAAATACATAAACTTTCGTTTTCTGTCATTATAACTAAGAACGGTGCAACTAGTCGCTATACTGTATATGTTAACTGAAAGCATGTGTCTGTTGAACGTCAAATATAATCACAGACAATAATAATGTCATAGTATACTGTATGTATAAGAATGGTCATAACAATAATATATTAATAATACTCATGCATTCATCGTAAAGTACGTTCATTCGTGATGTTGTTAATCGCCACATTTGTAATATAATGTATTTATTTGTATGTAGTGTAGGCCTACAGAGATACAAAAATACAATTGTAAGGTACAAATAATGATAATTGTTATTAAATGTAAGTAGTTGTAAAATTAATTAGTTCAATCAGGCTATGAAATATGCACGTCTGTTGATCACCAGACGCATACAATCCAAATACCATCGTGAAGCCAAAAAAAATTCATTTGCATTGTCTTACATATTTGCAAATAAATAATGTTGTAAAATACAACGATATACAAACAATAACGATTAACTCTGTATATGATACTCTATGAGAACATTTATTCTTCACACATCATTCGTGCGATTATAAAAATTTAACAACTATAGCATTAATGTATTTCTTAAATCGAGAGTAATCTAAAATTCTCCTTGTTCCGCGTTTAGTATACTTAGTATAAAACTCGTCTTGTAAGTGTTTCGAAACATCTTCTTCTGGAACCCAACTTAAGGATTGTCCTGGTTTCATCCATTTTATTAGAAAATATGTCTTCTCATTCTCTGTTTTGACTTTCTTAACTTCTCTAACTTCCTGCCAACTTGATTTAGCAGATGTGGATTGCGTACTGGTTAAACTAGTTTATGGTGTTTGTGATTAGTTGTGATCATGTTGGGTACTTACTTGATTTCCTAAGCCTATGTCATTTGCATTTAATGGATTGTTATTTCTAACTGTGGTGTGCTGATCTGATTTTTGATCTGGGATTAGTGGTTGATCGTTAGTGGTTTGACTTGGAGGTGGATTAAATTGACTACCTTGCACATCATAGGTATAAAAAATATCTCTTTGGTCATTGTAGGGTTTCATGCGTGCAACGTTGACTGGATATGGGATTTGCTTCTTGGTAGCACAATCAATGACAATGTAGTTTGAATCGGAAGTTTGTTGTAGGACTTGATAAGGACCTGACCATCTTAAGGATAGCTTCTTCGATTTTACTCCTAATACTTTTGGTGTAAATATCCAACATTTCTGACCTGGTGAATAGGTAATAATTCGTGAATCTCTGTCATAGATTTTTTTATTTCGTTGTTGACTTTCTTTGATTTTTTAGTCGGCTATCGTACGGAAAAGTTCCATCTTTGGAATCATCTTAGTAATATATTCGTCAGCAGTCTTATGACTGATCTTGGCCGGATTCTTGTAATATGTAGACGATCTGTTGAAAGAAAATTGAGATATTGAACAAAATCCCAAAGAACGTCGTCCTTTAATTTTTAGAGGGAGAAAATAATATTAGGCGAAAATAATTTCTTTTCACTCCATGAGCTTTATAGTAACTGTTTATATATCAATTTAAGGTTCTTCAGATTTTGAATATCACTAAGAATTAAACCTTGTTAGAAAAGGTGGTCTCTATTTTGATAACAAATTACTTTAAAACTTTAATATAATTGTTGATTTATATTCATTTGAAATGACAAAATATATTAAATTTAAACATTAACAACTATTCATTTTAACATCGCTTTTTAATTTTGTTTAATGCAAAACACATTCTAAATCCATAGTCAATATTTAAATAAGAAGACATTTATTTCTTTGGTAACTTACATGGTCTCTTATATAAAAGTCAAGAGCTTATATTTTCGCTATTTTTGTTCAGTACTAAAAATGAACAAAATATTATATTATAGAATGCCAGCTGTCAAAACGTTGTGGATCTTAGTCGTTTTGGTGTTTGTGTCAGTGGCACAATTTAATTCCGTCGAAGCTATTAGCTGCTACTTGTGTAATGCATGCAATGATCCCTACACTGGAAATTCAGCTCATATCGTTCTAATATTCACCTTAACCCTTCTAATATTCACCCTAACCATAAATTCACCCTAACCCTTAACCCTAACCTAAAAACCTAACCCTTAACCCTAACCCTAAAATACTAACGCAACATATTCCCGAAACACAATCCCGCTTTTCACCACATTCATTCCCGCAGTCCCGCGTTTCACCCATACCCGGAGTTGCTAACTTCAAAATGGAATTAGAAACCGCAAATAATAATAGAATTGACAAATCAAAAACTCAATTCATGGCATGCGATTGCATATGTTTTTATGCTTGAATGCTGATCGAAATTGTTTTTGCAGAATTTCAAACTCCATAATTTATAACTATAACTATTATTATAACAAATTAAGGCTGACTTATGCTCATTTTTGTGCTATTTAATACAAAAATTCATTAGTTATTTTTTTTAATTCATATCTAAAGCCTTGGGACCTGGTGTCCGAAATTTTGGACATGCAAATTTATGCAAATTTATTTATGCAAATAAGCTAAAATATTTTTTAGAGTCTATTTGAATCCTAATATTCATAAAAGTAAAGAAAAATTAACAACATTGTCCCTTGGTTCGTTCATGGGTCTTAGGAAGATAAGTAAAAATTTATTTTGAAAATATGCTGTTATATGGTGTTTCAAGAACATTATATATACTTTTAGTAATATATAATTACAAATAAATTGTATTAAAATACATGATCACTTTAGAATTTGATACGATGACAAAACGCAGTTAAGTTTGATCAAAATACCAGACTGCAATATAATTGAACCTTGGAAAATTTAAATTTTATTGGAGAGTTTGCAACATTTACATCATCCAAATCAATAACTATGGGCTTTCTATTCAAATCAATTTTATGATTTGTAAAATGGAAATAATTATGCTAGTCAATATTATAAATATATTGCGAACTGTACATATTAATGTGCATTACATATTGTATTATGTATTTCAATTATATAACATTAAATAATTTTGTATTAACTAAGATATTGAAGTAGTGGAGCAACGGATTTGGAACTGACAGATTCTGGTTCGATTCTATGAAAAATTAAACTTAAAATAACTTGAAGCAAACTATCTTGATACGATAAATAGCTTCAACTTAAAGCAAATTATTTTCATCGTTTTATAATGTCAGTGACTTGCATTGAAATTGACATTAATTTTGAAATTAGCATAAATTCAAACAGTAGTAAGTAACTAAGGGCATCATTGACAGATGCCATATACAACATAATAAATACGTAGAAACACACTTCTATCAAGTTTATATTTTTATTTCATAATTGTTATTCATGTCAGCAACAAGAGTAACAATTGTATAGCAGATTCGAGATAGATCTGGGTTTTTATTATTTGTGTGAAGTAATAGGTCTACCAAATCATTGGGTACATTGTACCATGGTGTTGAAATTTTAATGAGGAATCTTTAATCGTTTATTGTATCGACTAAATTTTGTCGTCCAATCATAATTATTTAAAACTGTCAAATGCAGAGTATATAAACCTTTGTTGACTAACTGGGTATGCAGAATTTTCTTAGATTTAGTTCCTCAAACTTTAAACGTCGAAGTAATTTAATTGCAGCACTGCATCTCTGAACAGGGGTTTGAGAAAAAACTTTCACGAAGAACTCGAATGTACGTCAAATAAGTAAATTTAGTACATTTTTATTTATATTGCAAGAATAAATTGCCGACTAATACTTAAAACAATTATTGAAATTAAAATTAATGAATTTGGTTAGGTTTAGCTTTATTTAGTAAACGATTGGGCATAAAATATAAAATGTTTGTAAAACCTTTTTAAAAAGATTTAGTTGCAAGTGTCTTGTCGCAAGTCACTTTCTTTTCTAATTCCAACATATTGAAGCGTCATAATTGACTCATCAACACAGCGCCATTAAAGTCACCAATACTCTTATTAAAGGCGAAACTATGCAGTCCTAGAGTTCAAACCTGGGAAACAAAATTTTTCAGTCGCTGATAATATACTCAGTATCAACACGAAAGAAAACTGATTCTACTGAGAGTGTTTAATTTTAAAAGTCTTTAAAACAATTTGTCCCTATTTCACATTCTTTCCTTTCTAATTTGCGCTCTTATTACTCAACATTGAAACATTTCATATAGAATAAAACTGACATAAATAAGTTTTTAAATTGTTAAAGTTTTGAATAAACTAGATTGAATACAATTACAGTTTCAAACACTAGGCCTATCAGGCAATATCGCTTTTTCTTAAAAAAAAGTTCTATGATAACAAAACAATCTAATCACCTACTGTACGTTTTTGAACTTTATTTTATTTACGATTTTGTTTTTTATAATAATTAATGAGTTTGTTTTTATATTGCTTTGATAAGTTGTTAAAAGTATTTAACAAAGAGCTAAAAATGCCAGATTCGATATAATTGAATTCAAGTCCTATATATCTAGGCCCCTATACAGCGTTTTTTGACTACAGCTGCATGGTCAGAGAATCTCTGATCGTTAAAATCGACTAAAAATGATTACTAACCTTTCATTAGTTTTAGAACACCTAATGCACTGGCGTGCCAAGGGGGGGAGCGTGTGGGCTAATCGGCCCGGGCGATACCGTAATATTTTTGGAGCACATTTTAGATTTGTAAATATAAATAATAACTACATAAAATATAAACACAATGTGAGCGAAAACTTAGATATAGTACAAATTACCTAAAAAGGTCGTAACTTAATTTTGAAAGGAAAAAAAATTAGGCGACAAATAAATTTCTATCATTCCATAAGCATATACTTTAGGTAGCCAAAGTTTATTTGTTAATTTAGGGATCTTTAGTTTTTGATTATCGTAAGAAAGCTTGTTAGACAAAGTAGCCTTTATTTTTGTAACAATTTATTCTAAAATTTAATAGAATTGTTGATTATATTCACTTAAATTACATGCATAAATATAAATTTTAACTTTAGCAAACATTAATTTCTACATTTTGCTTCTTATTTTTTAAATATTTAAACAAGACAAGGTTGACGGTTTTGGTTGACTCGACCGCTCAGAATTACTGAAAATGAATATCAGGATTAAACTGGGGAAGAAACACTAGATACCTGAATTACCTGATTCGGGTAATTCAAGTATCTAGTATGTTATAATGTCAATAGATTTTTATATTTTAGAATGACGTCTACCAAAATGTTGTGGTTCTCAGTCGTTTTGGTGTTTGTGTCCATGGCACAATTTAATTCTGTCGACGCCATTAGATGCTACGTGTGTATTGCATGCAATGATCCCTACACTGGAAATTCAGCTGATATCGTTGACTGCCCGGGAATAGACGCTTGCTCTTCTGAGACTGGGAATATTTTTGGTAAGTAAAATGTAATAATTAATGCAATGACATGATTTAATTATGTTACTAGATTCATCTAAAATGACGTTAACAATATGTTTAATTTCTGATGTTAATCCATGATGTTAATAAGTAATTTTAAAACATTGATAATTATCAAAGGAAAGATTACATTTGTTTTGTGTTAACTTTCGCATCTCTTTATTGGAATTCAGGTGTAAATACTGGAATCCGATCATGTGGAGGGTTGTCAGAGACTGCAGGATGTAATACAGTTTTATCCTTAAAATCATGTACCTGCAAAACAGACCTCTGCAATGTTTCTGGAGGTGGCGGTGGCGATGGCGGCGGTGTGGCTATGATTCAGTTCTCAGTGATATCATTATTCACTTGCATTCTGGCCTCTCTGTATTTTGTTAGATCGGGCCAGTAGATCTAAACCAGATTCATTCTACACGAGAGTAGATTTTATTCAAATTGATTAAAATAAAAATGAGAAAAAATTGAAAATAATAGACCACATATTAAAATTCTCGTTATATTTGCATATCTACTGTATACAATATCTGAAAGAGAACTATTTTGACAAATTTATCATATTATATCGTTATATAATTTTTAAATTATCCAATTTTGCAAAATGTTTGTAAGCTATATGTAACTTAAGTCTAAATTTGGTGATTATATTTTTGGATAATAATATTTTGCGAAAGGTGAGCATTGGATGATTTATATTTTAATCTAGGTTCTATTTGTTACTAGGGCTAATTAGATTCTGGTAGACTTTCTCAGGCTTTTCTCTTAAACCTTAAGTAATTATTATTTAGGGAGGTGGCAAAGGGCAAGTGTCTGCATAACTTTATTTTATGCTGTATATATTATATATACTAAAGAAGGATTTCATTATTCTAGGATAGGGAGGGAGTATTAATCCGTCTCCATCGCACTCCGGTGTCCCCCGCTCCCTTAGCCTTTTGATTACAGTTTTAATAAAGTAAAAATTGTCTCTATTTTTGTATTTGTCGACTACGTAATATTTAATATTAGAATTTTTTGGTTTCGATAAAAAGTCATTTTCTTACGCACGGATTGAAATATTACTATACTTAAATTAAACCAGAAATATAATCTCTGTATAGACCTAGTTTAATTAAATTAATTGATAATATTTATTTTAACCAAATTAATAACAATATACAATTCACAGTAATATACATAAGTAATATACATAAGTAATATACATATATATATATTAATAAGACTGTACAATACAGAAGTACCATATGTGCTCATACACATAATTTTACTAATGTACAAATTTCTATAGTGAATTCAAACTCTAATTACATTACTATAACTGATAATTAATACAAACTGCTGAATATCAACATTTAATCTGATACAAAGATAATAATTAATTCAGATTATTGTAAAAATGTAGCATTCATTCGGCAGATGCTACTATTAATTGTAATCATATTCAACAGATGGAAGCAAATTCTCCTATGATGTTTTCAAATGTGGCTTCCTGATCAATGAGGATATCTGTATCAGTAGGACTGCACGTAGAGTGTCTAAAAAATCAAAAAATCAGCACTAACTAAAGCATCCTTGATGGGCTCCGTAACCTTCCTCCTCCCATCATTTTATACTAATACATAATTTAGGCCTATCTCGTATGCTTAACTTTCATTAAAAACAGTGCAAAATTACCGTACAATAGTTACGTTTCCAAAGTTTATTTTTACAAATTTATTAATTTTTTGTTGCATATCACATAACCAATGAAAAAATCAAACGTTATTTTAGATTAAGTCAGAAAAATTGTAACGTGTTAATCCTAACATGTTGATTTTCAGCTTCCTAGCAGAAAATAAAAATCCTAAATAATGAGAAATGGAAATTTTGATATGTTATATGGCCCCCTGATACAAAAAATTCTGCAAACGTGACTGAAGAACCCTTTAATAAAACCCGATTTAAAATAATTTCAAACATTTTCTTTATGAGTTGGATTAACAATTTCAGGATGCTTTCAGCCGACAACTGCAGTCTAATTTGACTAAATTATCAACTTTAAGCAAAATAATTCATATTTAAACCTATAATTACAAGCAGCTTTAAACTTATACAGCTTCGTCAAATAATTAAGCATTTATCCAGATCACAGTCGGTATAAAATACAGTTTAAATATCTTCCATAGCAGAGAGGAAATATAACATGATAGTCAATCTCTATCTGATATTATTACAATATTAGTGTTTATGTACAGTGTTTACCTACCTATAACTTCTATGATAAAAACTTTTTAGATCGTAAACAGAATAATCAAAATTAGTTCATTTAAAAACCATTAACCCAATGGAACAATGAATTGCACGTTGTGTAATGTACAGGGGCCCCTGCGAATAGAGGGGATTTTATGATTCAGAGCCAAGTTTTTACTACGATTTTTGATCTATGTACATTTAGGTGAGCCCCTAAGCAGATACAATTATTCAATTATTGTTTGTAATGTTAATAATTAAGAAGGTAATTACTTTTGTCAAAAGATTATGGATCTCTTATACAATAATAAATTTGATTTAAAATTGAAGTGCCCACAACCAAAGCTCAATACAAAGGCCCTCAAAACGTTGCTATACGTCATTGCATCAACCACCCTAATTTGGTTAATATTAATAATCAATTGAAACTGCTACACCCGGCTTGAATGCCATGATAAAGTCCTTATACTCTGCATTCATTACCTGTTACTGCTAAGCGATCCTACGGTATTTTGAGCAAACTTAACGTCCAATTAACCGTCGTAAGATGATGTGAAGGATGTCTTTGATTGTCGTTGAGCACATACAAGGGTGCTGTTATAAGATTGATTCGAGTGTGTTAATACTCTTAGGTGATCGCTGGTTAATTGCAGCACTTTCCTTAATTGCCCGCTAATTACTTAGCAATAAAACAATAAAATCAGAGTGTTAATAGCATAATTCACAGTTGCAAAAGGTATCCATACAATATTATTTTACTGATTGTAGAATCTGTTTTAATGGTATCCCAAAAACCGACTCCGAAAAACGAATTGACTAATATGCCACCGTCATTTATTCAGTCATAAAACTAACCATTATCCTATTCGTTAGTTTAACTTAGGTCCATCAGACATGTAGAGAAAAATGTTAATTTAATCTCATTGGTGAACAGTAAAATTTAAACTTAGTTTCGCATTGATGCAAAATCAATGATATAAATAATAATAAGCTAAGCAAATTAATAACAGCGAACAAAAACTTCATTCAAAATTTACAAATTGTAAAGTCAATTACAATTAATTAGTTAGGGTAAACTACATTTTTAATTATAATTAAAATTATTACTGCTGGCATGTTATTTCTACGATAGAAATCGATAAATATGAAAATGCTTTATTGCTTATTTAATAAAATTGCTAATTATAAAAAATCATCTGTATCTGCATAAAAAATTCTAGAACTTGCCCTATGCATTATATACATAATATTCATTCTATAATTATACTTTATTTATTAAATTCTGCAGATTATATAAATACATTTTACCGTGTTTATAGAAAACTAAGACTCCTGTATTTAAAAAGTGTATGGTATCCTATATTAGTTTTAATTAACGCAAGTGTAATTAAATACTAATAACTTGATGAATTGTTAAAAGTAACGATGATGACTATAATCACTTAATTATGAAGTGATCATAATTATGGTGATAGAGAGTTTTGGAGTGATGTTAGAATCTTATTCTGAAAGAAACAGCTGATGCTATAATAAAATGTTTATTTACAGAGCCTATTTCGTGATTTTATTATATATCCATTTAATCTAGGTTACTAGCAACATTATTTTAATTTAATCGCACTTTTAATAACGATACTTTAAGATTTAAATATATATGATATATCTTAAGATTTATCAAAAAAGTATATGTTTAAATTTGTTTTTAAGATTTTATTTATATCGTTTAGTTAATAAGAAAACTGTAGATCAAAAATATAATTTCTTACAGAAATACTACAAAATCAAGGGTACAAAAAACTGTTATAGTTTTATCCGAATTTAGCTATAAATGGCAATTTAGAAAAGGGCAGAAAATAAGCACTGGCATCTTTTGCTACATATTTGTATAGTATACGAATATAAAATTAATATA
>JAQIXG010006521.1:0-10243 GCA_034700105.1 Oconnorella tubifera
TCGTCAAAATTTTGAAAAATTTTCTTTGCGAAAGTTTATTTGCGAAAGTTTCACTCTGTAGTGTATCCCTACCTTAACATTGCTTGAATTTGCAAAGGTAGACTTTGAATAAAAGCAAAATTTCTATCTAAAGTTCAGTACTGTATGTGTTATAACCTGATTTGCCTTTTCATTTTCTGATTCAGCATCGGTTCATTACTTAATACATTCCGAAGTAAATTATTAATAAATTGAACTTTATAAAGAATTAGGAACTTCAAAGCTTTTCAAAAATGGACAACAAATTGTCCACTTATCGACCTGTCAGTGTTTTATCGATAGATCAATTTATGGCCAGTTGATAATGATTCAATTATTATTTTTAATAAAAATTCTAGCCATTTAATGCACTGTTTAGACGAGATAATTTGCGATGTATCAGATAGGAGAATAACTTCGCAGACTGATTTTCACACAGGCATTTCAAATTGTTTTCTAATTAATTATGATTTGACTACCAGAACTCAGACAGTAATCATTCGCTATGGAGTTTGCATGCTATGCCAATAATAGTGTGACCCCAATCGTGTTATAAACAAATGAATGGCAATTACCGCTCCAAACTGTAACAATTTTGTATTTTTGATAGTTTATCGCTATACCATCTAAAATGTTCACATCGTTTAGTATTATTAAATTGGGTTTAGAAATAAATGATGCATAATTAGCTTGACCTCTTGAGAATTTATTCCCCTATCGAATACGAGGTACCCTGGGTAGAGAAGCATAATGTATATTTAGTATTTTAATTCTTTAACTTTTAAATATCAAATATTCAATATTTAACTAATATTAATAGTATATATACGCAGAGTGAATGCATACAAGTACTATCAATATTACGTAATGTGTTTTGTACAATTTTTTTTTTCCTAAATTAGATTTTTATAATATATTAATTCAAATCATTTTAAACTTACCTAGTTAATGTAAGCTTAAAATGAAAGAACGAACCAGAAGGATGCGCAACGCATAAGTAACGGACATAATTGAATTATTGCTTATTAAGAATTTTTGCAATTTAAGTAATTATTGAACGTAACAATTAATGTCATTAGGGGGCCTGTAAAATGTTTTTCTTTTAGTTTTTGCGTATTTTAAATTTTCAAATGAAGCGTTTAGAATTCATTGCAATATACTGCTGGTATTTACAAAATAAAACTGGCATAAAATGATGATAGAATAAATTCATATGGCTATAGTTGCACTTACTGACTATAGATTTCAGGTTTACACACAGTCCATGACATGGGTATCTGCTAAGCGCATAGTATAAATTTTAAAAAGCGAATATAATAGCTGATCATATCTAAGATTAAATCAATTTATTTTTTTGTGATAATGATGCAGTAACTGTTGTACCCCGGGGCCACCATTAGCCAACGTTTGGAAAAAGTCTACACAACAGATGTTTCGCTTCCAGTGTCCGGGCCAGCGTTTATCCATCTTCCTTTTACATTATTTATACGACTAGCTATTTACCAACCTGTTCCGAATTACCGCTATATACACTATTACCGCAATGGATTTCGTTTGATGCCACTTTCGGGTTAATTGCTGCATGCTCGGTCGTTATTCAGAATCGAGAATCATTAACGGCGATTGTTATGATTATGTCTTTTTGCAGAAGATAACTTCATGTGTAAATTTTAATTTGTGAAAAGAGTGATCTTAAAATTACCTACATATGCAATAACTTGACAGTTAAAATACTCTATAATTTTTTTACAGCAATTATTGACAGAATTTTTCAAGTAATTACTTGATCTTGGTCTCATCATCATGAGGCCTTGATCTTAACCACTTAGAAAACCTTAGCCTTTTCTGAAGTTTACTTTAATTTTACAACACAATTTAAAAAGATAGACGCATATTAGATTTATATATAAACAACATGTTTAGCTTAGCTTTTTAATGTAAAAGTAACTTTGCTCGTATGAATATTGTTACTCGTATGAATATTGATTTGTTGTGAAAATAATGAGCATTAAAAATATTAATTTAGCTTTTAAATCAGTGTTGATTTGTACCGTTTTCATTCGATACAACACTCATTTCCTATAGATGACACTAAATACTCGAATCTTACTTTCATAAATAATCGTTCGATTGAAATATTGTCTTGTCTTTTTTCATGACAGGGTAAATTGTTTGGAACACATCCGGGTCTTGGGTTTTATATGTACAATGGTGAATGTATATCACAACCTCCTCCCGCTCATATGGGCATTTCTCCTTTACGAATCGATCCAAAAACAGGTAATTATTGGTAACAGCGAATTATATAATGTCTTCTAATTCAGTGTTTAAAGGATGTCAATGTTTACTCGCGTTGATTATACCATTGTTTGTTGATGACAAAATTCGTTTGCTATAAGACGACGATGATGACGATAATAAGGATGACAAAAAGAAACATAAAAAATTCAATCATTAAAGACAGAAAACAATAAATCAAAAGAGTCATCGATAATTTTGTAGTTTTAGTCGGATGCAATGTAATGTATTTTTGTTAGTTTAGTTAGGTGTTGATTTAATGATTAAGGGACAAATTACTGATATAGCGTCAAGTCGATAGCATATAATATGTGAATTTTAATAGTTTATTATAATTTTTAATAAATAATTAATGAAATTAAGGTATAAAGAGGCTATAGATTACAGTCTTGAAACTTGATTGGTTGACAATTTCAGATCATTGTTTGACATTTTATTTTCTTATGCCCTTTTTTGGATTAATTGCTGCTATGTATTGCTATAGATCAATATATTCTGGGAAAAGCTAAAGTTTTTTTATGTAATTTATTCATTTATTATAAAGATACTCACTTGTATGATATTAGTATAGGACTGCTATTACGATAGTTATTGTTTGACTATCGCTCGAGCCACAATAACAATAGCACCTATAATGGATAATATTCAATTTTATTAGACATAATAGATTAAAAAAATTATTTTATAATAGATCAGAGATTGTGATTGTAGTCTTAAATTAAATTCAGATATAACATCAGGCTTTATTGTTAATTTTCCACAAAAATCATCGTAATTTTTTTACGTGATTTGTGTTATTTAATTATAAGACCTTTAGCATTAAATTCTGTCTTCGTTATGTGTAATAATTATAATTAGTGATTGTATAAATTCGTTTGAATTTAGGAATAAATTTAGCTTGAAATCTTTTATAAATTGAAAATAAATTGACATTAAAATTGACATTAAAATTAATGCGTTTAATATTTCTAGGTCTGCCTCGCCATCCTATGTATGGTATTCCTCCATCTCCGGGTCAACTTACACATCCACTTTATGGACCAGATTTATCACAAATACAAGCGTAAGAGAATTAAATACATTACATTACATACATCTATTAAATACACTCAATCTAGCTTGCATTTTAAGTTCAAATTTGAATTACATGCATTAAAGAAAAAAATTGGTTGAAATGTAAGCATTTCTTTATATTAATATGTGCTTATATAATCATAAAATATGATTACATTATGATGATGATGATGATGATGATGATGATGATGATGATGATGATGATGATGATGATGATGATGATGATGATGCATAACCGAGTATCTAGTTTCCTAATATAACTAATAATCATGAGATCAGGTTTATGCCCCAGTTAGAAAAAACATTTTACAAGTCAGAGATCGCGTGTCAAAGACATTGTTAACGCGAAGCTTCGACTGAAAGTCTTATTATTCGTCTGACCGAACGGTCGCACGGACCCCTTCTCTGCGTGCTGAGCGGTATTGAAGGATTTTACACGACATCATGAGATCAAAGAAATGAGTTCGTAGCACTGGCAATGCTATTACGCCTGATTATAGTTTTGTGAGATTACTTTCAGAGGACTTTTTCAACGTAGATCTTTGATTAAAAGTCGCAATCTGCGTTAAAATTTATGGTAAATGTTTCGTGTTAGGTAACGTTTGTCAACTAAAATTGGTTGGTTGATGTTGGTGTAGTAAAATGTTTAATGATTAAATAGATAGTTATGAATTCGACAGAGATTTACTGTGTAAGTGTGTAATAACGGTTCTAGGACGATTCGTCAAAGAACGATTAGTCATTTATTTTGAAATCTTACAGTAATAGATCTTTCTTTTTTTTCGATACACATACATTTATTAATCATCTCAAAAAGAAATACCTTAATAAACTGCAAATAAAATAATAAAATATGCTTCGAGGATAAAATAAGCATCTCTCTCTCTCTCTCTCTCTCTCTCTCTCTCTCTCTCTCTCGCTCTCTCTCTCTCTGAGACATCGGAAGAAGTAGGGGAAGATGGGGGAAGGGAGAGTGCAGCGGGGAGCGTGTGTGGAGGGATCGTCTAGAGGCTATCCGTGCATTGGACATAGCCAGTCGTGCGCGCGGCCTAATGACGTCCTGCTTTCCTTTGATCTTTCTATCTCGCTACGTCAGCGTTTCCACATTCACTCTTTTCCTTCAGCGACAAACCCGCATGCAGTAGAACAGTAGACATACAGCGTCGAGCAGTATGCGGTAATTGAAAATATCGACACCAAGGCAGTGAATAAATTTTTTTTAGACAATTAGTTATGAGATTAAAGAGCAGATACATTTTTGTAATTTAAAACAAGGGTATAGTTGATTCTAATTGTAAATTTAACCGTAATGTTAATCCTAAAATATGTAACTTATTTTTAATACAATATTATTTATTACAATATTGAATATATGTCTTTTATTCACACAATTTTAACTAAAAAACGAAAAATGTACAAAAAATTCAAAACAATAAGTTTAAGTAATCAACAGTTTGTGATTTTAGAAAGTTAGGTCTTTCACAATAAATGCGTAATCATGAGGTGGGTTAAATTTCTGAGTGCTTAATATTATAACTATTGTGTGAACATTGTATAATTCTAGTTGTAAAATTTGGAGTAGATTTTGTGTAATTTGTGTTAACGATTGTTGCTGTTACTGAATTATAACCCGTAACTCCAAAAATCATTTCAACCTTTTAAATTGGTTTAATTACATCTCTATTCTGAGATTGTTATTATTTTAAGATGGATAATAATTTAGAATAATAATAAATCATATAATAATATTTCTTATTGCATAAGAAAACTATAAGCTTGATCTATAATTTTATTCCAAAATGATAACTACAATATCTATTATATTTAACTCCGTACACAAATATCTAAGACTAAAATTACCGATCTTGAAACTTATACGTCTTAAATTACACAGACTGACAATAGTCTTAAGTTCAGATTTACGATATTACTCTATTTAAACAAATCAATCTCTGTCGTCTCTCTTCGATCTCCTTCTTCCTCGAGTAGCTTATCCGACCTCTTCAATAACTCTAATCGCCGCTAACCGACTCACGTCACCGGCGCTCCATCACCGTCTAATCTCCCTACCTCGACCCGGTCCTCGACGAGCCATGCTCGGGGTCCGCCGGGGACCTATTTGAACGTATAGACCGAGGCGCATCGACGAATCGGACAGTAAAACATCAGAGAATCTCCGGAATGGAACTGAATTGATGGTCACACGGGGGATTCTATCTGGCCCGAGAACACTTCCGGTAGTTTGAAACATGGCGTCGCTGGGAAGATGAAGTAGTTTGAATAAGTTGGATTGGCTAGTGTTTCTGGAGATATTTCGTGAATTGTTTTTAGAGTTTGAATGAAATACAAAAGGATTAGTTTGATATGTATATTTTGCGCTTATTATGATAAGTTATTATTATGTGACTCGGTGTACATGCATAGTTTTTGAACATGATCAATGTAAATAAGCAAGTTTATTGGGACTTTAAGCAATTCTTGAATATTAATAATACATATAATTTTAATAATTATTTGTGTCATAATTTATATGATTGCATACTACTAAGTATGATAGATAGTTCTACAAAATTGAGATTGTATTTAATAAATGCCACTAAATTTTAAATTATGTAAAATTTCTGAGAATGAGTTTTACTTAAGTTACTTAATACTCTATCCTATTGTAAGTAATCTCTTACATTTAATGAAGCTGCAAATATTGTAAATTTATTTTTATTTTAAAAAATGTTTAAAAGTTACATTGCTATCATTTAAAAAAAAAAATTAGACATCACTAAATAATTTGACATCTGATAAAAGTAGATATATTTTGTATTTCTTTGTTATTCGTACAGATTTGACATGCTCGCTCGTAGCAGTCCATCCTCTGCATTCTGTCCCTCTCCCTACCCCCCTCCACCGCATCTCGGCGGCTCGCCCCTCGCCTGGTTCGGTCCTTCCGGTATCCTGCCTCCCCATCCTGGTTTCCAGTACCCGGGGTTTAACCACGCGGCGGTCGTGACACCAGGAGTAAAGCAGGAACTTACTCCACTTTCAGAGTCCTTGGAAAACTGCAGGTTTGCTTTCTATTGTTTTTTTCTTTACAGACAACAATTTGATTGAATTTATGTATAATGTTATGTATGGGACGTATAAATTATGTATGCATTGTTATATGAATTTACGATCAGCATTGTTGGTGCAAATTTGATTAAATACGCATGGTGAAACTTGCTAATTTATATTCTTATTAAATTTTATGCTTATTACATTTTATTGTGATAATCAGGCGAAGATTGAGACGGTAATCGATTTTAATTAAAGTTTCTTTAAAAAAGTTTCATTAAATTACAGAATTAGTTTATGATGAAAAACTTTTAATACGACTGTTTTAACATACAGTTCATTTCATTTACCGTCATTAGCTATTATGATTGTGCCATTTTTAAATATAAATTTCTGTTTTTGATATATGCTTTGATATAAGTATTTCTTAATTTATTCTTTCTTCATTAAACTACACAATTCTGTCCATAATTGGTAAATTAAAATCGGGCAGTCTCCTGATCTCGGTTGATCCAGAAAATTTAAGATTTTCCTACAACCTGAAATTGTTTTACCAGAGTAAAACAATTAAAATTTTATTCATCGTATTCAAAATTACTTTGTGACTCTCAAATAATGCATTATTTTTTTTAAGTAAATTTACTTTTTTGTAAAATATGATTTAGATGGATTTGGATTAAAAAATGGGGAGGGGTGGGTCATTAACATTGAAAATAAGTAAAAATATCTTACAGAACCTTTTTTAAATTCTAAACACTGGATCAACCTTGATTTCAGACGATTGCCCGGGGGTTCCATCGATTACCTCGACTACCACAACCATCATTTCCGTCCCTCGCGTCACTACAACCTCCACGACGTTTCATCCCACAGCCACGACTCGTCTCAATCTAGACACAAAGCGTCCCATATCAAGAAGCCACTCAACGCTTTCATGATCTTCATGAAAGAAATGCGTCAGTCAGTCATAGAAGAATGCACGCTAAAAGAATCCGCGGCCATTAACCAGATTTTAGGCAGACGGGTAAGATATTTTATTTTACATTTTTTATCGTTTTCAGGAATCACACGGCCCTAGGAGGAGCGGGGCGGAACCCCTCACCGAGCTCTCGGAGTCGGTTCGGAGTAAACGGGAGCTCACCGGGTCCTCTCGGTGGAGCAGCGCATCCTTCGGATCGTTTCTCGATGGGACGCTGTCGAATCAGTAGCGGGTATTCGCTAGGTATGATGGGTAACGTGGACGTTGCGGAAAAGCGGCGGCCTTACGTTAAAAAGCCGCTGAATGCTTATATGTTGTTTATGAAGGAAATGAGACAGAGAGTTATTGAGGAGTGTACGTTGAAAGAATCAGCGGCTATTAATCAAATTCTTGGCCGTAAGGTGAGTGTGAAGTTCTGAGGTATAACTGCAAGTTGAAATTTGAGTGATAAGCTATTGTTGAAGAAATATTAATGCTGTAATATTAATAACTTTTTCAACAGTAAAATACTGTGTTCAAATACGAATAAGTTTTCAATAATAAAAACTACGGTAAATGTATGTATATGTATCTGTATGTAAAAACTACAGTATTGTCAATACTTTTATAAAATACTGAAATAAATGTATTTAAATGCTATGTATTTTTAGTATTAGGACTTTTGCACATCTTAATGTATTTTTTCACTGAAAATCTCTCATAATAATGCTAACTATGTGAGAGTTATTATCAATTCAAGAATATAATGATTGTATAAGCTTAATGGTAATATTAACAACACTGAAATTGGCTGCACATTATCATAACGGATAAATATAAAGCTAAAACTGACATTGAATAAAAGTCTTTAAAAGTACTAACAATCCTTTTATACTATAAAAACAATTTATCTTCGAAAATGATTTATTCTTATTTATGCAGCAGATTTTACATTCACAATAACCCTTTATTTTATAATAGATAGACAATTTCCCATTTACATTATAAAATTATAGTATTATAGCCATCCAATCTCGTGGACTAATTTAGCTAACGTCTAAAATCTATTTCTTTGATCTTTTTTTTCTAACATGCAATGACACATAATATAAAATCAATTTTTCTTCTGCCACGTCTATTCCAGCAATTCTTATTGCTTTCTACCTGAGTTCTCTAACGAACTGTCAGCTGATCCTACATCATTTAATTTCCCAACAAATCTCATCTCGCTTCCCCCCCCCTCTTCTGCACCTCCTCTTCTTTTCTCCCCTTCCTTCAGTTAGGGGGGAGGGTGGTGTAGTTTTCTAGACGACTTCAGCAGACGTCGCTGATTTAATTACTGGTCGTTCGAACCCTTCTGACTTTTCAATCAGTCAACCGTCGTCCTTTGATCACACCGCCGCTTCACTCGCGGGAAATTTATTTCCCACCTCCCTTCCCACCAACCCATATTTTCGTATTTTTAAATTTCTTTTTTTGTTGGTATTTGAAAGTAATTTTTTCGTGAATATTTTAAATATCATTTTTCTAACATTTTCGTTATCTAGTTTAAAGCATTGTAATATTTTCATTTTAGTTTAAGAAACATATTATTAATAACAGTGTGCATAGTATCTAAGTTATTTGGTTATTAAGTTAATAATTCAACATTTATTGCTGTTGGTATTGCCCTATAGAAAAAAAGAATTAGCAAATAGTGTCTTTCTTCAAATTTTCTAAGTCAACCCTAGACTTACAAAGGAAACATTAAATTAAATTATGTTTTTATATCAAAAACGTGTTTTTTAATGCGTTTATAGTTCCAGATTTTGTGAATAAAACGTTTATGCTATCATTCGTTCTTCACATTTGCTTCTATGCGCCTTTTTATCCAACCTCGGGCAAGATGAAAGATGCAAGCAGAAGATTCCCTTTGAAAAATGCAATTTTTACTTTGATATGAAGATCTGAGAGTTTTTCTTCATGGAAAATTACAACAATATGAAACTGTAAATATAGTAACCGTGTGATAAAAGAAAAATCCCACTGTTTGCTTGACTCGTTTCTTTTCCGCTGATTCTCTAGTCTTTGTTTCATCTTAGTTTTTCCTTCTCTTTGTGGTTCAGGTAAAAAACTGGACTAGATAAATCGTTAAACCGCAGGCGAATTCCTGGTTTATTTATTTCATCGCAAGTTTTATGATTTGACGCGATAAGTTCCTTTCATTGAATTGTGCGAGTACTTAAATGTTACAGTGGATCGGATTGTAAAGTTATTAAAACTAAATTGGCGAGATCAATCATGGCAGAAATCTGCAGATTTTAAAGATGATAATCTTTTTTTGGAAACGTATCTCTAAAAAGGTCAAATGTGTTTAGTTAAAATAATAATCAACTTTATATTGTTCTGATTGAAAATAATGTGATTTTTTGTTTAAAAACATTTTTTGAGAAGGTCCACTGTGTTTAGTTAAAATTTATTGATGAATATTTAAAATAATAATTCGTTAAAATGAAATTACTTATTCTTTTGTTGCGATTTCATTAATTTTTACCATGAGAACTCCGCAAGGGGGTGGGAGAGGAGTGACATTAACCTTTTGCTGTAATAATCTCAAAATTTCGTTTATTTGCTCCAATTTTGCTTTTAATCATGACTACTATCTTTTCTGCTTTTTATTCGCGTTATTTTATCATCAGCTGCGAGCGACTGATGCTGTCGCGAATTCTGTGGTCGTCGTAAAATCAAAGGAAATGACATGCTCATTGTTCCATGCAATTACTTGAGCGGTCACTTTCAGCTTCTCTCTCTCGCTCTCTCTCTCTTTCTCACTCTCTGTCTGCCTATCTCTATCTCTCATTGTATGCC
>JAQIXG010006522.1:0-10243 GCA_034700105.1 Oconnorella tubifera
TATCTAATATAATGTACATTATATAAATACATATCTAATATAATGTACATTATATAAATACATATCTAATATAATGTACATTATATAAATACATATCTAATATAATGTCCAAAGGCCTATAAGTATATATAAGATTTGAAAAAGAAATTAATAATTTCAAATTTCAGTAAAGGATCCAACAAAAAGGCAGATAATTTATCAAACAGTGATTAAGCGATAAATGGCGTTACGCATTGAATAAGATCTTATAGTATTTTAAAGTTCAGTTTAGATAAATTTCAATGATTAATTTAAGGATAATATTCTCACATATATTATTACCTTATTCTTATCCCAGAATATGAACTGGTATACACAATGAAAATTTTGCATCCATGATTAACTAATGTTTATATAAATACAGAGGTTAATGGTTTGAACAAGTATTACAAATAAAAATTCGGTTGGAAATTTAAAACATATTTACATAATTATAAATGGCTACATTAACAAGCACATTAACAAACAAAGTTTCTCTCTAAGTTTAATGGAGTTCGGTTCGTTCAGCAAACATAGCTTCAAAGACAGTTTAATCTCAACCTTATAAATAGAATACATTCATTGTTTATTTACCTTTCGTCTCTGTAAGGTTTAAATAAAATTCTATCATTATTTACTGCAGTAAAATAGCTTAAAATATCACTTTCAGCTGCTACAAATTTTTGCGATTTTGATTCAAAACAAGTTTTATTTTCCTAATAATCTGAAAATCCTCTTAGTTTATTTTCTCCGCTTTGGTAAATTTCAGTGGATATTTTACATTTATCCTGTTGGTGATGTGATATTTTGTTTACGGATTCATTAACGACATCATTAATTTCAGTTGTCGATTTCTTTAGCCTTAACAATTCTCGCGTGGTATTTACATTTTCGCAACTTGAATCAGTTAAATTTAAATCGCCACAAAATCTCAAATTCGCCGATTTTTCTTGAGCCCGATTATCAGAATTTTGTTCATAACTTTTAAATGGCAAATTGTTTTTCGTCTGAAAAAATGCGGATTTACTAAATGCAGTATTAAATGTATCGTCAGTATTTTTTTTCGGACAAAATTCCGAAATTTCTGATCTACTACCAGGTATGCTGTTAAATTTGAAAAAATTCTGATTTGAACTAATTTCGCAGTTTCTCCCCGTCGAGGGATATAGTTTACTTTCAATCGATTTTTTAAAAAATGATTCATTTAGTGATTGATTATTATTATGATTATGATGAGTCAAACTTGGATTTTCAAGCGATGTGACTAAGCCATTAATTTCATGTAAATTTTTCTCATAAAATTGCTGAAGATAGGGTAAAGTATGAAAAGATGAAAAATTAACGTAGGGTAAATGACTCAAAGGAAAATAAGGGGCTGATATAAATGGATGAGAGTGTGACGTCATGAATGACTGGACGCCGGGGTCAATAAGCATACCACGTGACCATAATGACGTCATCTTGGCGCGTTTTTCTTTCATTCGTCTATTTTGATACCAAATCTAAATTGGAAGCATAAATAGTTATTATATTTCAACAAAAAATAGGCACAAATTGTCATGTAGATTAGGATATGAAGAAAGTTATAACTTTTTTGATAATTGAAATAGTCAACTTTTGATTGTAAGAATTTGTAAGATAACGTAATTTGTTGCACACTTTAGTAAGGCGCTTAAATTGACAGGTGATTGTAGTGATTTCGGGGGTGATGGAGATGTACGTCTGAGACATCGTTCATAATTCAGAAATTATAAACTTAACCTTTTTAATATTTTTACTATCAATATTAAAAGTAATATTGACATCTATAATATTAACGCCAATATTTAAAAGTTCATTTCAATCATTTTTCTCATGGACCAATAAATTGTATCAATAATTTTTATAATTTCAATAATTAGAATATTAGAATATATTAGAATGTATGTAAAGAATATATATAGTTTATTAGAATATATATATATTTATCATCTACCTTAATAGTAGCCTCTGGTAGTTGTAATTCTACAGCCAGTTCCTTTCTTCTTGGTCTAGATAGATAGGGTTCTATTAGGAACTCTCGTCCAAGTCTTGCAAGTTGGTCCCTCGTGAACGCCGTACGATATCGCCTTGATGTCAGGCTACTGTCTAGTTCACCTGGAAGTTAAAGCCAACTGAATTCATTAATCTTCTTATGAACTTTGATTATCTGTTTTGTATGTTAGTTGCCTATTGTATAATTTAGACTTACAAATAATTTATATATTGATTTTGAGAATTTGAAAGAATATAGTATATTAAACAATAATTTAATCAATTAATATCTAAATTGATTGTATCAAATGAGCCTGATATAACATTTTAGTAATATTAATTTTTCATTGTATATTATAATTGCTAATAGCTTGTTTATTGTTCAGTAAATAAAATGATAAGATTTAAAATTAAAATTCATTAGAAATTTAAAGAAAGTTAAAGTTATTTAAAAAAATCTTTTTTGAAATCTTGGGGCAATTTTTTCCAAGAAACAGGTAACGACTTATAGATTTTTACATTTTTAAAATTAGAGACGTTGTTTAAACTTTTCCTAGGAGGAGGGGGGGTGTAGGGGAGATGTTTTACTAAAGAAGGTGATGATCTTTTTTGGTTTAGTTTTCACATCTTTTCCTTTGAAATATGTATCTTGAATTTAAGTTTTTTCTTATTATAACTAACTCTGCAGTATATTACGTATATTACGCATCCTTCTAGTATACACAATATATAAACATTACTCATTTGGGATGACATTGATACAAGTTCCCTTTTCGTGTGGGGGGGAGAGGGTTAAATAATCAAAAATTACTCGAATACATATAAAAACATAGCATCAAAAATCAGGCGGGGGAGGGTCCAATAACCCGCCCACTGATTTTTGTAAGCATATTTTCCTTTTTCTTTTAATTCTATACTTTCTTCTCGCTCCCTCCCCCCACCAGAACGAAAATTACTTGCCTGAATTTTTAGAATGCCAAGTTGAACTTTCTAACAAAGATGAATTTTCATCCATTTGAGAATTCTGCATTTTTCTTACTTTATTCAGTTTTTTAACTCAATAACTTTTAATTTTTTATGTATAATGGAATAGACAAAATGTTGCTTTAATAGAAATTTAAAAAAAATTCATTCGCATTTAATTTGTATCTACACTGTATTAGTAATAATAGCCCCCATAAATAAGTGTTATTAAATTATTCCAACAGGCCTTAATCAATTTAATATTGAAAAAACTTATTTAACAACTTAAAAGACTTTAATAACATCCGCTTAAATTCGAAAAATTACTACGAGAGGGGGGGGGGTCAAATGTCCCCATGTTTCTTTCTACCAGTCCGATTTTTGGTCCAAAGAAGCTCCAAATTTTGGAGCTTCTTTGCCCCCTACAACTGAAACACAAAATCATTGCATCAGCGAATCTTATAATTTGACCAAATGCGTTGACACTTTTTTAATATTAAACAATGAAATCATAATAGTATTCGCTTAGGAATCCAACTACGTAAAAAACCGAAGCAAAATGTGAAGAAAAATTAAAACTTAAAAATAACGCTTCCTCAAGACAACTAACATTGCGTTTTATACTTAAAGTTGTCGATAGACAGAAACTTATCTTGCGTCGTACGTAAGCGCACCTGCAACCGCAACCGCAAGATCGTTATTGCTCTAGAGACATACGTGCAGTGTTGTCATTGAATAGTATAAGTTAGCCCCAAAAATGATTAATTATATTTAATAAGTAGCCCGATAAATTAGCCCCAAATAAATTAACCAGACTAATCGGCACCAAATACATTAACCTGACAAAATGGCCTTAAATACATTAACCCGATAAAACGTCTCCGTCAATTCATTTAGTAACCATAACTCAAACCAACCCTAAACTAAATCCAAGATCTAATCCTAACTTTAGCTTTATTCCTATACCTCCGCCTAACGCTATATCCAACCTTAACCTTAAGAACTAACAGTCGGGTCCGATTTGTCGGGGAAATTTTGTTAGAATACAACACGCAATAACACGAAAAAAACGATTTGAGAAAAAAATCGATTTTTTAAAAAATGATTCATTTAGTGATTGATTATTATTATGATTATGATGAGTCAAACTTGGATTTTCAAGCGATGTGACTAAGCCATTAATTTCATGTAAATTTTTCTCATAAAATTGCTGAAGATAGGGTAAAGTATGAAAAGATGAAAAATTAACGTAGGGTAAATGACTCAAAGGAAAATAAGGGGCTGATATAAATGGATGAGAGTGTGACGTCATGAATGACTGGACGCCGGGGTCAATAAGCATACCACGTGACCATAATGACGTCATCTTGGCGCGTTTTTCTTTCATTCGTCTATTTTGATACCAAATCTAAATTGGAAGCATAAATAGTTATTATATTTCAACAAAAAATAGGCACAAATTGTCATGTAGATTAGGATATGAAGAAAGTTATAACTTTTTTGATAATTGAAATAGTCAACTTTTGATTGTAAGAATTTGTAAGATAACGTAATTTGTTGCACACTTTAGTAAGGCGCTTAAATTGACAGGTGATTGTAGTGATTTCGGGGGTGATGGAGATGTACGTCTGAGACATCGTTCATAATTCAGAAATTATAAACTTAACCTTTTTAATATTTTTACTATCAATATTAAAAGTAATATTGACATCTATAATATTAACGCCAATATTTAAAAGTTCATTTCAATCATTTTTCTCATGGACCAATAAATTGTATCAATAATTTTTATAATTTCAATAATTAGAATATTAGAATATATTAGAATGTATGTAAAGAATATATATAGTTTATTAGAATATATATATATTTATCATCTACCTTAATAGTAGCCTCTGGTAGTTGTAATTCTACAGCCAGTTCCTTTCTTCTTGGTCTAGATAGATAGGGTTCTATTAGGAACTCTCGTCCAAGTCTTGCAAGTTGGTCCCTCGTGAACGCCGTACGATATCGCCTTGATGTCAGGCTACTGTCTAGTTCACCTGGAAGTTAAAGCCAACTGAATTCATTAATCTTCTTATGAACTTTGATTATCTGTTTTGTATGTTAGTTGCCTATTGTATAATTTAGACTTACAAATAATTTATATATTGATTTTGAGAATTTGAAAGAATATAGTATATTAAACAATAATTTAATCAATTAATATCTAAATTGATTGTATCAAATGAGCCTGATATAACATTTTAGTAATATTAATTTTTCATTGTATATTATAATTGCTAATAGCTTGTTTATTGTTCAGTAAATAAAATGATAAGATTTAAAATTAAAATTCATTAGAAATTTAAAGAAAGTTAAAGTTATTTAAAAAAATCTTTTTTGAAATCTTGGGGCAATTTTTTCCAAGAAACAGGTAACGACTTATAGATTTTTACATTTTTAAAATTAGAGACGTTGTTTAAACTTTTCCTAGGAGGAGGGGGGGTGTAGGGGAGATGTTTTACTAAAGAAGGTGATGATCTTTTTTGGTTTAGTTTTCACATCTTTTCCTTTGAAATATGTATCTTGAATTTAAGTTTTTTCTTATTATAACTAACTCTGCAGTATATTACGTATATTACGCATCCTTCTAGTATACACAATATATAAACATTACTCATTTGGGATGACATTGATACAAGTTCCCTTTTCGTGTGGGGGGGAGAGGGTTAAATAATCAAAAATTACTCGAATACATATAAAAACATAGCATCAAAAATCAGGCGGGGGAGGGTCCAATAACCCGCCCACTGATTTTTGTAAGCATATTTTCCTTTTTCTTTTAATTCTATACTTTCTTCTCGCTCCCTCCCCCCACCAGAACGAAAATTACTTGCCTGAATTTTTAGAATGCCAAGTTGAACTTTCTAACAAAGATGAATTTTCATCCATTTGAGAATTCTGCATTTTTCTTACTTTATTCAGTTTTTTAACTCAATAACTTTTAATTTTTTATGTATAATGGAATAGACAAAATGTTGCTTTAATAGAAATTTAAAAAAAATTCATTCGCATTTAATTTGTATCTACACTGTATTAGTAATAATAGCCCCCATAAATAAGTGTTATTAAATTATTCCAACAGGCCTTAATCAATTTAATATTGAAAAAACTTATTTAACAACTTAAAAGACTTTAATAACATCCGCTTAAATTCGAAAAATTACTACGAGAGGGGGGGGGGTCAAATGTCCCCATGTTTCTTTCTACCAGTCCGATTTTTGGTCCAAAGAAGCTCCAAATTTTGGAGCTTCTTTGCCCCCTACAACTGAAACACAAAATCATTGCATCAGCGAATCTTATAATTTGACCAAATGCGTTGACACTTTTTTAATATTAAACAATGAAATCATAATAGTATTCGCTTAGGAATCCAACTACGTAAAAAACCGAAGCAAAATGTGAAGAAAAATTAAAACTTAAAAATAACGCTTCCTCAAGACAACTAACATTGCGTTTTATACTTAAAGTTGTCGATAGACAGAAACTTATCTTGCGTCGTACGTAAGCGCACCTGCAACCGCAACCGCAAGATCGTTATTGCTCTAGAGACATACGTGCAGTGTTGTCATTGAATAGTATAAGTTAGCCCCAAAAATGATTAATTATATTTAATAAGTAGCCCGATAAATTAGCCCCAAATAAATTAACCAGACTAATCGGCACCAAATACATTAACCTGACAAAATGGCCTTAAATACATTAACCCGATAAAACGTCTCCGTCAATTCATTTAGTAACCATAACTCAAACCAACCCTAAACTAAATCCAAGATCTAATCCTAACTTTAGCTTTATTCCTATACCTCCGCCTAACGCTATATCCAACCTTAACCTTAAGAACTAACAGTCGGGTCCGATTTGTCGGGGAAATTTTGTTAGAATACAACACGCAATAACACGAAAAAAACGATTTGAGAAAAAAAAATTTTTTTCGACAGATGGCAATTGCTATACGCAATTCAAAATTGTGTAATTACAAACTATTCGCTAGAGTATATTAGATCAGTATATATCAGGGTTGTTAGAGAAGTGATTAGAGCGCTGGATTCGAAATCGATAGATCCAGATTCGAATCCCGAATATCTTACTATTTCTCTAACTTGCTGCACCCTTCAGTAAAATGCTAAATTGATTTATATTATACGTCTAATATTTAAATATAATCCTAATTATGACCGCTAATCTTAATTTAGTAATCCTAATTATAATCGAAAATCCTAATTTAGTAATGCTAATTATTACCGCTAATCCTAATTTAGTAATCTTAATTATAAACGGTAATACTAATTTAGTAATCCTAATTATAATCGGTAATCCTAATTTAGTTTCAAATCTTGCTTAGTTAATGATAAAGACTAATTAAGTGGTTAGAACGTCGCACACGGATCCACAAGATTCAGGTTCGATTGCCGTCAAAGCTCCCCATCGTCCTAATTTGCTGCACCTTTAGTAAGACGCTTAAATTAACTGCTATGTGTGAGACATCATTAATATATAATGCGGTAATCCAGACGTTAAAGTTAACTTGTTGCACCCTTTAGTAAGACGCTTAAATTGACAGCTAAATATGAAACATCATTAATATAATAAGGTAATCCAGACTCTATTTTAATATGAAATAAAATATATCGATAATTTGACTAAAATGAATATCAACTATATTTAATTTTACACATATTTTTTAGTATCAGAATTTGAGAGAAAAAATGCCTAAACGTGTCTTGGAATATCTAAGAAAAATTGTAAGATGAATAAATATCTTTATAGCTTTGTAAAATAAAGGTGTGTTTTAAATGCTCTTCATTGAGTTTTAATTTCTTTAATCCACTGCAGGCTTTAACGATTCAAGAATGCAAAAGTGAAGTTAAATTCTCTTTCATTCAATCAGTAGTATAGCTACACCTACAAAAGTTTTTTCATTCAATCAGTAGTTTAACTACACCTACAAAAGCTTTTAAGTCAATCAGTAGTGAAGCTACAACTACAGAAGCCTACATTAAGAACATCTTCCTATATGCACATAACGGAAGCCGCTCAAAATGTAGGCACTGTAGTGTCGCGTAATAGACAGTAGTCTGTAATTTGACATCAAAACTGTAGGCAGTGAGTGTAGTGATAAAGTGTAGGTCTGTAGTTTGTAGTTTGACGTCCAAACTGTAGGCATTGTAGGCTCCATAAAATATAAGTTTCTAATATCGATTTTAATGAAGACATTGTAGTGCTGAGTGATGAAATGCAGGTGTAGTATCGACCTGAAATGTAGGACTAATGTAGCGTTTCCTTTAAATGTAGTATTCTTGTTGTAAGCCTAATATTAACGATTTGCTTCACTATAATCAGTAAGCTGTGAACACTACATTTCTCAAATATAGTCTAATTCGTAGGCTACATATCGAACAATGTGGTCTAAACATGTAGGTTAGTGTTTAATCTGTAGCATAATGAGATGAGACTCAAATGTAGATATTCGCTTGCTTGCTACACCTTTAGCATTAGTTTCACTTTCAAGACGTACGAAAGCGTGATGTCAACTCAGTCATTCATTCTGATTCTGAAAAATTGAAACAAATATTAAATAATTTAACTTAACGTAAATAAACAATCAAATACTTCAATATTATATTATTATTATCTGATCGATTTAAAAATTATTCTTATTAAAACGGCGGTTTGGGACGGAGGGAGGGGTCCGAGGGGGTATAAAGTGAGAGAGGGGGTGGCAAATTGTTTTTGCACTGAAACGTTTCATTTTCTTAACTGTAAATATGAAAATAAATCTCTGTAACTGGCTATAAATTTTACATAACTATCAAATTATGAAAATTACTATAAAATCATATAAATAATGTGAAATTCATAATTTCCGATTAAAACTTCGTAGAAGACGTCTTATACGAAGTCGTTTACGATCGAATTAAAAAAAATCTTGTAATGTAATAAAGCCATTATTCATCGGAAAAATACCCCCCCCCCCTGTCTCCCAGCCTTTATTGAAAAAAAATCAAGGGACTTAATAAAACTAAAAAGCCAATGATTCAATCAAGATCAATCTTTGATCTTATAATATATAATTTAACAGCCAAGGGTTACTAGGTTAACAGCTACCAAACAATATAACGACATTAACCGTAACAGCCAACGTAACTATGCCCTTAACGCGGTAACTGGGTTAATTTATACGCTTCTATAGATCCTAACCTGTTCATCTAAAACGAGGCCTTGATGAAGATAAATAAAACGAGGCCTTGCTAAACAAGGCTTTTGCCTTGTTGACCTCAAGATGAGATATTTTCGAGTGGGATCTTTGACAGTGCAATAAAAAACTGGTCTAAGGTTGTTAGTAGTTTTTGCTCGCACTAAAATTAGACTATTTTTGGATTAGATTATATAGGTCAGGGCTTAAATATAAAAATTAACTGGGGGAGGGGAGGGGGCGGTATCGTATAGATAATCAAGGACATAATTTCCTATTTTTTCCTGGAGAGCTAAATTTTTTTTCAATTGTTTTTCAATTTCTTTTCAAAATTGTTAACTATTCTATCATAGTATCCTTTTCATTCATAATTTAACAAATATTATAACTATCTGTGAATTTCACAAATTGTTACAAACAAATTAAAAATGCATAATCAACTGATTACAACTTGCGTTTCTTTGCGTGGGGGTGGGATGGGGCAAGAATACTTTTTTGTATTTAGCGACTATTACTTATTACTTAATCTATATTTTAAGGTAAAATATATTTTAATTACACGTATTCAGTAAATGTACGTGCGTTTTTTGAATTCATTTAAAAAGAAAAACCTGCCTACATAAACTGTTGTTTAAACTGTTTTTAAAGTTTTTTTATTAATCTGTTTTTATCGCATGTATATCTTGCATGATTATGTTATATTTTCTATATTGTCAGTTAAAATTATGTTTATCAATTTAGATAAGAAAACAAATTAATACTCCGTTTATACATTTTAAAATGTCGTAATATTATTCACATTCAGTTTATTTTTTGATCCAAATTAAAGCCAGTATAGGCATAACATACGATTAGGGCGTTAGTAAATATTAAACTTCAAAGCACAGTAGCCGTAAAAACCCGCCTATTTAGGCGCTTAGGCCTATTCAGGCCTTTAGGCTAATACAGATTACTCCGTTATTTTTACGCGCAACCTTGAAATAAGTATACATATATATATATATATACATA
>JAQIXG010006523.1:0-10243 GCA_034700105.1 Oconnorella tubifera
TAACTAAGCAGAATGTCACAAAATTAAGCAATAAATATGACGAAAATTACAATTAAAAAACTAAACAATTTTTTTTTGTTTAATGTTAAATATACTCAATGTCCATATATTATACATTTAAACTTATGGCAAAAACATTCCAAAATTTTTTCTTCACTATATCATATGTATCGTGATTCAAATTACCATATTTCAATTGTAATCTTTCGAAGTCTTTATAATCAACTTGATTAATAAACTAAATAAATAAATATATAAACTAAAAAATATATAACACATTTACAAACTAATGAAAATTTGTTCATAATAATTTAAAGACAAATATATATTTATAGTGCGACCCATTAACTACAACTTGGCTTCATTTGTTTCAGGGGGGTGGGTGCATGGTGCACACGAATCACTCATTAACAATTAAATATTTAGATTATTTTATGAACTATTTTATTTTTCCATTTTCATATGATGTTAAATCGTCATTTCTTCAATGACGATCACTTTGTTTACTTATTCCACAACAGATTATTTTAGTTATTCGTTGTTCCATAAAACAAAATATATAGTATACAGGGTCGTCATATTTCTGTATAGATTGTACTGTTGTAATTGTTTTTTGTACTTATCATTGCATAATGTTAATATACAGTATAATACAGTGTACAATAGGCCAACTTTGTGTTGTTTATAACATAAGTGTACTGTGCTATATTCTATGCTTAAAGTTATTGATTATTCCAGTTTTATATCTGTAGAGAATTTTATATAAACGAAAGAATTTTGATTGTTACTAGAGATGTTTAAAACCCCACAAAATAATTATTTTCATAAACATAATATATTTCATTTTATTTAAAGTTGCAACAGAATTCTGTTTAACCGAGTCATTCGTTGCGAAATGTCCAAAAGGAGAAATCATTTTGATGGAGAGCGCCGTCTTTGGACGAATGGACCTCGGCCGATGCGCGACACACAACTACGGGTACCTCGGATGCTCTAAGGATGTCATCCGTCAGCTGGATCAAACTTGCTCCGGGAGATCTTCGTGTGAATTATCCGTCTCCGATCCTTCGTTGGTTAGAACAAAACCTTGCCCGGCAGATTTTACATCATATTTAGAAGCTACTTTCCGCTGCGTCAGAGGTATTACAATAACACATTTAATACACATATGACAGAAATTTGCGCAAATTTAGGAACTACTTTTACATATACTGAAATTTATCGTAAACTGACAATTCAGAAAACTTTCCTTTTCTATTCCTTAGTAATGCTATTAATTTAAGCATGCACGTTATGCATGATTCAATTTTATCTATACAAAATCTTAATATATAAACCTTGCTTACAGATAAAACGTTGATTTTTCTGTTTTAGCCTTCATGATGTTACCAACAAGCTGTGGTGAAAATAAACATCATCCAATGTTAGCAACACGAGGCTACATAGCTGGTCCATTCACGTCCAGCGAGTCAACTGAACCGCCTTGTCTGATTATCTTCAACATTCCTCTCAGGCAACGACTCAATCTCAGTGTCATCGATCTCGATTCTTGCCCTTTAACGTCGGAAATCATGAGCTCGTCGGGATACTCCTCGACGATTCAAAACTGCGTAGCGATCGAGCAGCGCAGTAGGAGTTGCTTGAGAGTTAAGGAGCCTCAGGTTGGATCTAATGTCACAGTGTTCTGTAGCGGTGGATTCCAGAGAGAAAAGCATTACTTATCGGCTACGAGCGTGATTCATTTGCAGCTGAATTCGGGAAATGAAGGCAGGGGTCCGTCAAGCACTCAACCTATGCGATATATTGTGAAATTTGAAGGTAAAATAAATAGTGTTTTTCCCTTTATTTTTGCAACTGACAAGAACTTTAAGAAGACGCGTACACTCTTATATTGATATTTTATTATTATTATCTGATGTTTGATGTGATTCCAGTTTCTTTGTTTATATGTGTACATGCAACGTTTATTGAGTTTACTAATATGTATACGGGAGGGACTGAAGGAGCCTAATAGCATGGCGTTTTAGCGTCTAGAAGACTCTAGATCGTAAATAATAGTGAAGAGTAGAGTAGAAAATTTAAGAAAGCAATTTAATGCTACAAGTCACCTGGTAATTTAGCTTACAACCGTCTTTCACTTCTCGTATGACATCCCTTTGCAACAGGTTTACAACACTAGGACTTTAAACACTAACTCGTGGTTTCAAGCATACCCCCTATACAAACCTTGTTTTTGAAACTGGTTTCGCAACACTCTCAAGAAATTGTTTGCATGTTGGTAATGAGTTACATGATGTCAGTCTTAATTAATGTTAGTTGCACATCATAATCGCAAATAATCCAAACAAATTAATACATTGTATATTACGGTATTCAATATATTGTTTAATTTTGTTTATGTATGTGTAATATTTTGTATTGTGTATTATATTAATTACTTCGCAATAGCTTAGGAAATATTCTGCTTTAAAATAAAACTAAAAATTTCAGGTATATTTTATTGTCCTTTCCATTTTTCCTTATCCAAGTTTACAACTTGATATTATTTTAATATTTGTTCGTTTCCAATTCTGTGAAATGTTCTGCTTTTAATTCGTTTTCTGATTTTTTATTTTTTGCTTATTTTCTTTTATAACATACAGAAACCAATAATATTTGTGACTTTATTAAAAATATAACTACGAGATTAAATTTTATACTAACTTTTTGCATAAATTTTTATAAAACATATTATAAAATATGGCCATACTATATATAATTTACTGAAATAAGTTAATATGACTTGTTTAAGTAGATTATAATGTTGACACCTTAACAGACTTACATCGTATTTTAAGAATTAAAGTAATTTACAAAATATCAACGCATAATATCTTATCGCGGAATCAATTTAAAAATACAGACACATTATAATAATCGCAACATAACGGACTAATTTAATATAACATTTAAGAGCATTTGAGAATCCTGCAAGAAATATTTGATTTTTTTAGTCAGTTGACTACGAATTGTAGGATAAGTTTCTCTTTCGAGAGCATTTCACGGACTTCAATTGTTCGTCAATAGTTGGACACTGGTCGTCCGAGTAATGCACTTAGGGATCTCTCGCCGAGGGATCGAGAAGACGCACTGCCCCCGCCCGGCTTTCGCCGAGGGATCGAGGGGATGCGGGGGCCCCAGCGTTGTTCTCGACTAATTTAATTACCTTCCGTTCAAATGTCGCGGATGTTGTAACTAGAGCACGGCCGTCAAACAACGCGCACAATTGCATTGGTTTGTTGCATAGATGAACTCTTTTCCGAATTGATAAAGCTAATTACATCAGTTCTATCACAAATATAACAAAGCATAAATGACATTACGATGTGAAACTTTACTGTCGCTAATGGAAACAGTTTTCAATGACAAAAAACTAAAAAATCTAATAAATGTTTATGAAGTATATGTTTATGAAGGCCTCTTCTATTTTTAGTCTATTACTTTATATTTCTGCGTAATTTAATTGTCAATATGCAATTTCGATAAAATTGAAATTTCTGTTAGGCCTCATTAATTACTTCTTACTTTATTATATAAAGAAGTTATGTTTTCAACATTTCACTAGTCGGTTGGAACTGCTTACTTCAACAAACAATTCATTGAACTTATTTATTAATCCCGTAAATTAATCTTGACCCCAACCCTAGTCGTATTCATACAGTAACTTGAGCTAATATTGAAAGCGAGTTATCCTAAACAGTTATCTAATGAGTAATGATCAGTCATTAAATTTCAGTTTCAACAAATCGCTCAGCCCAGTGTTTATACTCTTGTGATAGTAACACTATAATATACTCAACTTGCATTTTTTTCAGTTGTAGGTTGTTCTGACTTGATTCGTCCACCAGACGGCGCGCACGTTAAGTATGACTTGCAAAAAGCTGTTGTGTGGTGCAATCAGTCTCATGAATCTTTTAATTTACACTGCGAGGATGGAGAGTGGAAGGGTTTGCTGAGAAACTGCTCCAAACCGTGTAAGTATGCTTAGTACTTGAAACAGATCAATAATCAATATCAAGCTATTAAACACGTTCACGCATTGAACTTTTATTGTTTACTCATGAACACAACGTCAACCAACTGACCTATGAAAGAATTCAACAACGTGATACAAAATATTCATTACAACCTTAACCTTAATTATTATGCACAATTACTAAATCGCTGTATAATCATTTAAAGGAGCCACCGTCTGCATATTCAAAAATCGTTATCAACACGCTGGTTAATTTTCTAAATGATTCAGTTTCTTCTTTTCTTTCTTATTACTTGCCACTAACCTTGCACGCAGAAGTTGATCTGCCTGATTGAATCGACTGCCAATCTAATTATCGAAGCACTGTTCTTTATTCGTTAACGCATCGCTTCAACTCTGATTGGACGTCTATGTGTAGCGATTGCTTGTTGACGTTTAATGTTATTTAATATTAAATTAAATAACTTTAATGTTTAGAAATAATTATTGATTAATAAAAATGACTAAAACACCTTATAAATTTGTATTTATCGACACAAATATCGACAAATATCTTTATATTTTTTCTAAATATAAAGTGCATTATTAAATTTGGTTTGCTTTAAGGAACATCACATATTGATATCAATTAACTTTTAGCAAATTATTAATAAGATTATATGTCATGAATAATTAATTATATATAATAATTTATTAATGGTAAACTATTATCTTATTATTAAATACATAAATTATAACAATAATTAACTAATAACGATAATAAACACTTACACTTATTTACTATTATTAACTGTAATTGTTTATATGATTAATAAATTAATTAATACTGATTTAATTTATGCTACAACTCAAAATCTTAATGATCGTTTCATTTTAATTTATGACATCGTTCTAATATAGGCCTAATTTTTCACGACAACCATCAATCTCTCCTTTACATTTTCCTTCCTAATGATCCTAATTACCATTTCCTTTCATCTTCATGATGTTCCTTTGATAACGCCTTTATTTTTATTAAAAAATATCGAATGATTAATATCCTACCGTTAAAGTTTCATCTTCGTATTTTATTGATAAATAATTTGTGTTGTTAGATGCTCGCGTGAGGCACAGAGAAGCTTCAGTTCCAAGGGGTGAAGTGGTCAGCCTTCCTCCTCTAGGTAAGACAGTGTTCGTCTTGTGTAAGACGGACACTTGTCATATTTGGGGTTTAGTTAAGGGTTTACCAATTGCATATAAGCATTCTCTAATTTAATTGGCGAAGTATATACAATACATAAACAGTACCACGGAAGATAGCAGAGAACTTCTAAGTATAGTTTTTACAATTTATGGAATAGAATTATGATTAGGGTTAGGTTGATAGTTGTGGTTTGAGTTAGCGTAATTTTTAAGGTTAGCCGTAACATTAGCCTAACCTTAATATCAACTGTAACCTATTATCTTCAAAGAAGTATTTTAAAACAGCTATTTTTAGAGATGCTATATTTAGAAACTACATCATTTCAATTGCAGTATGATAAAATACCACTCACTTTTATCAAATAAAACTATTTAATTATCAAGAAATTATCACTATTTTCGATTCTTGTATCCAGATAAAGTTTTACAATTTACCACTGTGAAACAACTAAAATCATAACTTTATTATTTGTCGTTGAATATCTTCACTTCAGATAAAAGAAAACTTACTTTAGTGAAATAAAATACTGTATAGTCACGCCGTACAGTCACGGTTTTAATTTTTATTAATAATGTCGTAATCAGAACTCAGATCTTTATGCAGTCAAACATATCTAATGACAATAATCAAAAATAATGTAAATGAAAAGATCAAACAAGCATTACGTACAGAATATCCTAAGAAAACTTTTCAGAAAAAGAATCACAATCATGTTAAATTAACTGCATAAATCTAATGCACAAAAATTCATACATAATCCATAGCACATAATTATGAAAACATACAGTTTGTATGAGACTGAATTTAATTGGTTGATAATTGACTACAAGTGCTCGTAAAATACAAATACACTAGTAAAAATCAAATTTAGAAAGAATTTTAGAAAATCATGAATAAAGAATACTTTGAAAATAAATAAATGATAATTCAAAAGAACTGTTTGTGCTTTGTTATTGCCAACAAATGGACAAAACAATGTTTCTATAAAAGGCATGAGAATGTAGAATTGCTGCCCAAAAAAGTTAAAAAAACTTAACATTAAGCAGCAGCCGCAAAATTTCATCGCATTATGTAATGTTACATTTATCCGTCGTGATTTAATGTGAAACAAACGACTCGGATATAAATAAAATCTCACCGTCATACTTTTTATGATCTGATATTGCTAGTGGTCAGTGATCAAGGAGGAAATGATTGATGGTCGCACAAATAACCTCGCGCGATCTCTCGCGACACGAAGGATGCAATTATTGCAGGAGAGCGATAGCAAATGGACTTACGATAAATATTTTACAAGTGCCGAGTTGTTGTAACTTATCAGAAAATAAAGACGGATAGGAGTAAATAATAGCCCGCTCTACATCATAACTGCTGCAGTAGAGATGTATTTATTAAAATGAATAATAAATATTAGTTGATAATTATAATTAAACTAATATGTAGATCTTATGTTTTGCGGCGTTTTCAGTTATTATCAATAACAAAATTATAAAGGCAATAATTATTCAATGATAATATGATCATTATCAATATTTTTTGTTAAACTATAGCAATTAAAACATTAGCCTAAAATTTGGAAAGAGATATACGCAAAATTAACAGCATTTAAGAATAATCATACTAACAGACAAAAGGGAATCAAATAAATTCGTTTTTAAGGAATATTTATTAACAACAAAATGTCTTTTATGAATTGCTTCCACAATAATAGTGTATAAGATGGTATATATTGTTGATCAATCTGGACTCTAAGATGCAATATCACAAAGTGGAGACATAACAATCGAAAACACTTCAGAATTGTTGTGTGAAAAACGTATATTCGATTTTTTATGCATGCATATGACAATGCATGCAATTATTAAGAAGCAGACGTTTGAAGCCTGCGGACAGTTTTCAACGACTAATTATAATTTAAATATATAGAATTAATTGTCAATCAGTCTGGATCAAATTTGAGTGTTTCATATTAAATGCACCTGTTGCACTGTATAATTATGGATTTTAAAAATATTTGTCTACATTCGAAATCTACATCTCTACATTAAATAAAAGTGTCGACATGTCTATATTAAATAAACTTTTGTTTTTTGTTATCTCTAACATTAAACGTGAAACTGCATTGACCAGATAGAGAGTAATGAGTTTAAATATTCTGCAAAATGCTTATATGCTAGCAAATGCATTTATTATTACATTTTAGTTTTTATATAATAAATTATGCGACTTCAACAAAATGCTAAGCAAAATAGTAAATCTATCATCGTTATACTTTAACTTTGAACAATTATGTATATTTTACAATGAATATTTGTTGATGATATGTAATTTTATAACAGAGAATCTTGTAACTGTAGATTTTCATATGAATCAGTCATACGCTACATTATTTTTTAATTTTCATAAACATAATTATAGAATTTACAATAGTGCCTTATTCCACAACATGTTAAATAAAATTAATAATAACGTTAAATAAATATATGTTGTGAAAATCTTGAAAATCTACTTATCATCAGTAAAAATTGAAATAACATATGAAATGTTAGAAAAGTTACCTATATTTGTTCTTCAGGTTTATCGATTCTCATTATCTTGGGTGTCGCCTTTGTCGTTGTAGTTTACATTGCCGTTACAATTGTATTCACTTTATACATCAGAAGGTTATTCATATTTTCTTCTTATAATATGCGTTATAATTTATGTACATTATAGAACTGCTATTAAATTCCTTTATATTATTCTGGGATTTTTATAATTAATCAAGTCACATTTTCACCCCACAAATGTCTATCCAGATAAAACATTTATTAAGTTAACTTAAAACAAATTTTGTTCTGCAAAACATATCGTAAATTAGGCGCAATTGTCAAATTTCAGTAGTTTTGCTGTAAGCGCTACTGAGCAAACGACATGTTGAAACTTTAAATTCGACTTTTGTATTATCTTAAAGTTCACCTTTTATAATTTACAATTTTATCGAATTAATACATTATAGTTTTGCTTATAATGATTAAACTTGCAATTATTCTCGTCTTTCATTCTTGCATTCTTAATGTCATTAAACAATTATTTTAAATTGTTAAATTATAATAATAAGTAATAAGCGTATCACTTTTACAGAATTAAATTAAATTAATATTATCTAATTGCTTTTGTAACACTCCAACAGACGCAGAAATCAGAGCAAACGCCCGGAACAAGACGTAAGCGTAAAATCCATCGGATCAACTGAAGACATCAACACTGCTAACACGGCTCCAACTTTCAACAAGATCTACACAAATAGAGAGGAATGCGTTCCTATGCTGGACACACCGAACATTATCCTAGATACCACATGCAGGAATGGATCCCGAGGAAGTCTATCAACTATACCTGACTGTCCTGCTTGCTACGACATCGCGAACAAGTCGGGACACCTTCCCGATGCAATATATATTGCCAGGGGTCGAATTTTACGAGCAAATCAAGACGATAGAATCTTCTCGACCAGCGTTGCGTCTCTTGAGCGGCCAGATACAACCACGCAAGGCTGCGCTGAGTCGGTGTACTCACTGAAAAGAAATAAGTTCAGTAGTTCTAGTACACCGAAGGAGGTTAGTTCAAAGTGGAGAATGAGAATACAGGATAGAGCTCCTTCACAGTAAACAAGAGGTTAAAATAATTATCGATTCAACAGGGTAATAGAACTGAATTAGATTGACTAGTAATGCATATGTTAATATTTTGAACTTTTTCATTTGTTGACTTAACAATGAATTGTGTTTGGTAAGACATTTAAGGATGTGAAAAGAATGGTAGTCATTAAATGATTTGAAATATATTGTAAAGGTAAGGTCTACTACGCTGTCGCTGATATTTGATAACGATTAAAATTTTGAAACTGTTAATTTTTAATTAAGTACTTAGCTCATAAATACTTAGATCATGAATATTTACAGCATTAGCGGATTTGTTTAATTTAAATAAACGCAGCTAATTTTTTACTACATGTATAATAACTATATTTCAACAAAGGTAGAATATAATATCTTGTTTTAATTTATGTGAATTATTCAATAATTTATTTCACGATGCGTACGATAGAGAATAGCAAATTATTATAAATTAGATCAAATTTAAAAAATATACTTTTTGTAAAGTAGATAAAAAGAAGCTGTATAACCAGTATTCGATAAAATTGGAACTTTAGACAAGCTGCAAAATTACTCTGAACTCTGAATCATTATCATTGGCGTATTTTCATAATATTTTAATTATAGAGTACTAGAAAAAATATTGGGTTTTAAAGAATGCTAAGATATAGGCTGGATTGCTGACGATAATAATGTAAACTTAGGCCCATTATTACAGTTTAGGAAGAATACAAAAAAGTAGAATATATTACATGTGCGATGTTACGAAGTCGACACATATTTGTTTAACTTGTTATTCATCGCGATTAATTCAATTTAATGACAGTTTTTACTGTTTTTCATTAAATTTATTATTTGTCATTAATTCGTTAAGTTGTTGTGTAATTGATGAGATAATACTGAGAAATTCAAAGAGCAGGAAGATTAGTAAGTCGAAGAACAAAGAAAAAAGTTGTTTAGCTTTGACTGTTAATATGAGAACAATGCAGTATTATAATCACGCATTTATTGTTAAATAATCATCAATAATAAATTTAAATAAATAACATTTGTCCAGACTCGATGACAGATTTCAGTATGTTCGTAAATAAATGACAAATGCTTATCGCGTATATACTCATTGACACAGACTTGATTCTTTGGCCATTCGTGTCTGTAAATTTAATTAATTTAATAAACAAATTAATTAAAATTATCAAACAACAAATATCAATCAATTTTAACATCCATGTAATGAGCGTGGTGTATTATAATCATCACAAATGTCATTGATTTGCTCTGACATGAATAATTTCGTTTATGTTATTACAACAAAACTTAACTTACACAATACACTGTGTTTATTATAAGTGAGACCCTTGTAGCAAATGCAATATTTTTTTAAATTTCATCCAATTGTTTTGATTT
>JAQIXG010006524.1:0-10242 GCA_034700105.1 Oconnorella tubifera
GTTACTTTTACTCCATGTTACTTTTACTCCATGTTACTTTTACTCCATGTTACTTTTACTCCATGTTACTTTTACTCAATGTTTAACTTTATCTTTATCTTTTTTTATTCATTACTCAGGAGCATCCAGCCAGTGGTGAGGGATCATCACATCCCAGTACATTGGTTGATTTATTTGTTTCTGTAGAAAAGATCATGGTTCTCAATACTGACTTGCAGGTTCATTCTACTCTACATATAAATATATCTTTGTGTATTATTGAAAATGAGTTCAGGATTTGACTAGGGACGAAATGTCATGTCTGAAATGATTTGATACAATAGCGCCTGGTTCTAGGACAGGGCTGACGAACCTATGGCACGCGTGCGCAAAGTGGCAAAAAAAATTATGTTAATATTAGTAGTATGAAATCATTGAAATTGCTATTTTACACTTCAGCATGATTTTTTTATAAAAATTGTTTACACACAGTTCTTTAGAATCAATTTGAGATGTCAGAACATATATTCTAATTTTTTTTTCATTTTAGCGAAAGAATAATGAAAAATATTTGATAAATTAAATCATATTTATACATGTAGGCGCATGTAAAAAAAGTAGCAGTGGGCAATTTTGTCGATTTTCTCATCTAGTTACTCGCGTGAATTGTTGTTTTCAACGATGAATTTCATCAAATCGGACATCAGAAACAGTTTAACTGATGACTTGAGTGCAGCTTGTGTAGCTTTGAAGAATACAAAATATTCTCCAGACATAAAACTTATAAAAATCATCTGCCATACAACAACAAAAGTCACATTCATTTTACTAAGACTCTAATAGCTGGTTGCACGACTCTGATTTGAGATCTTAAGCGCCATACAACCAGCTTTGAGTCTAAGCACCAAGCACATTAAATATGTTCTTATAGTAAAATTATAGTGAATGTAGTTTTAATAAAGTTTTAGTTACAGCTATTCTATTTGAGCAAATTAAATGTATTATAGGTACAAACTCTGCACATAAAAAATCAATTAAAACTTTTGGCACGCGAGAACGTTGTTGTTCTTCAAATTGAAAATATTGGACACGATCTGTAAAAGGTTTGCCAGCCCTGGTCTAGGACAATAAACTTAATAATTATTTTATTGGGTCTAGTGCTCTCTTGTCAAAAACTTGACAATATAAAATATAAGGTATTGAACAGGCTGATATTCTCAGAATCAATGTCTATAATAGGCAGAAAGGAGAAGTTGTTCCTTAATGCTTTAGATCAACTGTTTTTGATTAATTTTAGGAAATTTTACGCGTCAAATGTTACTGATGTAGTCATAGAATGCCTTGCTTAAAGGTGTTGGTGAGAAATTGCTACTTCTGAGCTCTATATTGTTTTGCATGTAGAGAATTTATTCAAATGTAGTCTCCTATAGGTCTATTCAAGATTTTCTTTGATAATATCTTCATCAAAATATGTTTAGTAAATAATTTAATTATTTTGAATTTTTAAACTTAATGTTTAAAAATCATTTAATTTGAAAAATTGAATGTTTTGAATGTGTTTTTGTAAAAATTTGTCACTGTATATTATTTAGTGTTTCAAAAATAAATAAACTTTTGGAAATTAATTATTGAAAATATAATTTCTTCAAATGCGGTAATATCTTTGTCCTTTCGGTATTAAGAAAGTTATTGCATTATTTGTTCATTTAGTAATTCATATGTCACATCTATTTAATTCAATTTAAGTTTAAATAACATTTAGATTGCAATTTGTGAACAAAGTCTCCGACATAGCCGTCAATTCAAGCAGCTTACTAAACGCTGCAGCAAGTTAGTAAAATATCACTCTGCATGGACTTGAACCCAGAATCTAACAGTTCTGTGTCTATCACTCTAACTACTTCACCAATATTGTTTTATTGCGTCCTTGAAGGAGATCATGATGGATCACGCTCTACGTACAATCTCCTACATAGCTGACATCGGTGACGTTCTGGTCATAATGGCGCGTCGTGGTCCAGTAGATAGTGGGCCTCAGACGCAGGAGCGCATCAGTAGTCCATCATCAGCCAATCACGGAGGAGGAGAGGGGGCTAGTGCGCTGAATCAGTCTAGTGTCGCGCACAGTCAGACTAAAATATGCTGTCATGTATTTGAATCGGAAGAGGTTTGTCTTACATTAAAATATTATCTATTTAGAACTTTTAGTTATTTGAATTAATGCTGCGATGCTTGTTTTAAGTATATGTTTTTATACTTTATGTTTAGCATTTATTTATGATGCTGTATTACAATAGGATGTAAAATGCATGACATTAATTAAGATACGAACTATCTTCCATTGAGGACAATAAACTGATTGTAGTAATAGGTTTGCATTGTGTTTGCTTAATAAATCCAGACAATTGATGAGCATTTAGTAGAGAACTTTATTAGTCAAGTATTCATTCATTGCTGCTTTCATGCATCTAGTTCACAATCACATCTTTTATCACATCTTATATGAGTTTGTCTTGTGCTTAGTAAAAGTGGATAATGTTTTTTAAATCATCGTCCTTCAGTAGATTTCTCATAGTATGTTAAACAACAAGGCAATTGAAAAACAACGGATTCTTTTGTCCTGCTTTTTTAATATTTAAGGACACAGAATTTTCATTTCAGAGCTTATTTTCTGTCCAATTAAGAAATTAATCAAATAACTAAATAAGCGAGTGATAGCTTACTTTCTCTTGTTGATATCTTAGTATTTATTCTTTGGAACAGTTGCGTATAAAATATTATACACACTGATAGAAAGATAACTTTTTATCAATGTGTATTTCAAGCATTGATGATATGTTGTATGTATGACTAGGCTCAGTTGATAGCTCAGTCGATCAGTCAAGCTTTCCAAGTTGCTTACATGGAATTCCTTAAAGCAAATGGAATCAATGATCCAGAGTTGATGAAGGAGGTCGACTACCAGGATGTACTGAGTCAACAGGAAATATTTGGAGAGGAACTCTTTCTTTTTTCAAATAAAGAGATGCAGAGAGAGGCATGACTTGATTATAATGTTTTATTTTAGTTTAATTCAGACTAATGGATGGTACAGAATAGATTGACATTGTTAAGAGAATTGAAGGTTTATATGAAACAAAGGCACTGTACCGTTAATAAAAGGCTCACTTACACTGCACACTATCGAATACACCTAACACAATACACATATCACAATACACCTAACACAATACATATATCACAATACACATATCACAATACGCATAACGCAATACACATAAACACACACATAACAATACACTCACACACTATCAGTACACACACACACACTATCAATACACATAACACAATATGGATACCACGCTACCATACCCAGTTCAATGCTGTATCAAATGAACCTGTCATCATCAATAGCATTTTATATTTTTCAATAATATATATACGTTTAATTCATTTATTTTATGATAAACAATTCAATATATAATAGGCATACAAATATGAAATGTATTTTACAACTTTATATAATTTAAATATTTACAATCTTACCCCACTCCTCATGAGGGGATGGGAAGTAAAATGCATTAATATATATTGTTTTATGTTTCAAAAATTCATAAATTTTTCATAACTTTTATAACTAAAACTTATGCGGTATTGAAAAATCAGAAATGTTAATAATCTCTCTCTGACTATAATTGTATTACGGACAAAAAATGTTGCTTAATGCTAACATCATAAATAACTTTAGTATAGCTTAAAGTTTTTCTTTGTTGTTTTAATTGCTTGTTGTTTTATTTCCTTGTTTTGTTTTGCAGGTGATAATTCCTAAGTTGAAGTCTGAGCCCTTGGGTGTGGTCATAGTGGAGTCTGGATGGGGGAGTATGGTCCCCACAGTGGTACTGGCAAATCTTCAGCCAGGGGGGGCAGCGGCCCGGTGTGGTCAGCTGAACATAGGTGATCAGATTATGTCAGTTAATGGTGTCAGTCTGGTGGGACTGGCTTTATCTACTTGTCAAGGATATATCAGGGTCAGTGACTGACTGTCTGTTTGTCTTTTCAGTTGTCTGTCTGTCTATGTGTTTGACTGATTATCTGTCTTTAGATCTTTGTGTCTATTTGTCTGTCTATCTGTCTGTCTGTGTGGCGTACAGTTTTGCTCTGTCTGTTGATTGTCTGTCTATCTGTCTGCTTTTGGGTTTCTTTGTCTATCCCTTTGTATGTCTATCTGCCTCTGTCGGTTTGTCTGTCTATCTTGTCTGTATGACTGTCGTCTCTGTTTTCTTCTTTGTTCATCTGGATTAATGAACATGTTGGTTATTTGTTTAAATTATGGTATTATTTCTCAGTTTAACCAAAACAGTTTCTTAATGTCAAAGAACTCAAATTTCAGTTGCATATTGAGGAATGGGTACAATTGGCCCTTTCTCTCCCTCCCACCCACTGCATTAATTCTTTCCTAACTTTTGATGCGGTATATAATTGTTGTACCTTAGGCTACCAAGAATGAGATCCTGGTTCGCCTCCTGGTAGTCTCTTGTACGCCAGTGGTAGAAGTCCTGGTAAAGAGACCAGACATTAAGTACCAGCTTGGTTTTAGTGTTCAAAATGGCGTGGTAAGTCATCTTCTCTGAACAACTCCGCTTTTATTTATAACTTCAATCCAATGCTAGCAATAAGCAAAGTATATAGTGATGCACTCATTGTGCAATGATATCCAATAAAACAGATGACAGTCATTTAGATGAACCAAATAATAATTTAATATTCTCGAAAAAGGTCATTGTTATATAGTTTATCAGTCTATACGATTCAATTGAATTTTTTTGATGAACTTATTTTGATGACAGTCTTTTTTTCTATGAGATATAACCAATATGCTAATGATCAGTTAAAAACTAACTTCATTTAATTTTCTTGCTTAAAAACTTATCTATCACTCATCTATTATAGTCAGACCTATATTTATATTGCATCTTCTAATATTTTATATAATCTTTATATTCGGTCAATTCATATAATTATATTTTGCTGTCGTGACTATGTCATCAGATCTGTAGTCTGTTGCGCGGTGGCATAGCTGAGCGCGGTGGCGTGCGTGTCGGTCACAGGATCATAGAGATCAACGGACAAAGTGTCGTCGCTGTCCCGCATGAGAAGATCGTTAGCATGCTGGCGTCATCCGTAGGGGAGGTGGGTTTGAGACCAGATCATGACATCGTGTTTTAAATCTATCTATTATTGACTTATCATAGGATTATTATTAGGGGAATATGACCTGGGTGTCTGTTATTAAAGCTACTTAGTTTTGTCTTAACCTTTTAAATTTACTTTTATCTTGATTTATTTTTGTTAGAAATAGTTACAGAATTTTTAATTTATTTCTTATGACTTTATTTCTTGATTTTGAGTTGAAACAGTTGATATCTATCTACTCTTATTGCATCCATCTAATACTGTATGTTTGCATCCACTCACTTTACAAATTTTCTATTTAATAGCAAATTCAGAATTAGACAAAACTATCTGCAAAATGAAATTGTTTCACTATTTAATAAATTGCAAAGTCAGTCGAGATTTATTTTGATTTATATACATATAAAAAAATTTATCAGTTTTTTATTTTATTCATCAAATTAAAAAGTTTACTGATCTTTCTATTTCTATTTCATTGTGGCCTTGCACTGCACTCACAAGCTGTTGTTCTAAGTTGGATTTTCATTAAAGCTTGCAATATTGCTAACTTACTGCATCGTTTAGTAATGTTCTTAAATTGGTAGCTACGTCTGAGATATTGTTTATATAGTATGGTATCCAGACATTAAGTCAAATGTTCAATTAATATTTTTTTAATAATGTATGTATTTCAAAACAATTTCTAATCTGCTAGACTGTTTCTCTTCTGTGCGTAGATTCACATGAAGACAATGCAGACTTCAATCTACCGACTGCTGACAGGCCAGGATGTGCCTCATTATATCTAATACAAAATACATACCACCAGGTACTAACTGGCCAGGATGTACCTCATTATATCTAATACAAAATACATACCACGTAGTAACTGGCCAGGATGTACCTTACTATATCTAATACAAAATACGTACCACCAGTTTCTGTAGTGATGTGTTACGAGTGAATGAAGTGTTATAGATCCGCTTTAAATATATCATCTTGTAAATGAATTGATTGGTTATAAATTATTTAACTAGTCTGTATTTTGCATGCAAAGATTGATTATTGATTGAGTTATGTTTAGACGCAAGTTTAAATAGAATATTAATTTACTGAAAGAATTTCAATGCAGATGATGCTGGATTGATTTCTTTGTGATATTGTTTTCTTTTTTATTTACTTTACTGTCAAACGATAACAACAATACGCAAAGAAATAGTAAAGAGTAACAAAGGTTGACTGGATTTATTGAGTGGAATTAACTATTTAGTTTTGAAACTGTAGACGAGTTATCACGGAATTGAAGAAAATCAATTTAAGATGAATTATCTGATACCGAATGTTTTATATGAATATTATTATTACAATAAATACTAAAATAATACTATTATTTTACTGTTATTATTTTGATGTTAAAAGATCAATTTCAAATATTGAACGTACAGTTTATATTCATTTTACTTAATAATCAACTTATTGCCCATTATCGTTGAAATTTATTCTCACGCATAGTCTTATAATGTCATAATGACATGCCAGTTAATAATTTATAATTATTATGTCTTTGCAATGAAAAAGGAAAATTATAAAGAAAAAGTTTTATCGATTTTTCAGCTGATCCTTGACTCGTATTCCTAACAGTATAAAGTGTATTTCTAATTATTGCGTGAAATTAAATAAATTATTTTGTTCTGTACAATTCTGCAAAGCTGAACATATATAAATATAAATATATTGCGAGCTGATCAGATTTAAAGCAAATATTTTGTGTTAATGCTTCAATTTCAGAATGTATTGAATTTGTACAGAAATATTGTCATATAAATGTAGAATAGATTAATTTACCGAATCTGTCAAAAAGCTTATTTCACTAAAACGTTGCCAAAAATTTGATTTGATTATCACGAGAACTAAACATAACATTAAAAGGCCTTGTCTTTCTAAGCCCTTTGAAGTAAAGTTTGTCAGCATTTTGGACATTTCCACTTCATTAATTTTTGACAGTTTTGGTAAGTCTATACATTCCCGTTAAATGTCGTTGTATTGCTTAATGTTGACTCAAATTTGTTGCAAAGTTTTGTATATATATGCAAGCGCTGTTGTTTTTATTAATCAGTATATACGCATTGCTGCTGAATAATTGAGTTTGTTATAACAGTTTCTTCCTACTGACTTGTATACTGCAAATAAATGCACTTTGGGATGATGATCAGTTTAATCCTTGTGTGTTGTACATTGTTGGTTTAAGCCTTGTGTAGTTGGCTCTTAGTTAAGAGCAACTGTTGACTGTTGTTAGAGAAGTGGTTAGAGCACTGGACTCGGACACAACAAGTCCAGGTTCTAATCTCGAATAGCTCACTATTCACTAATTTGAGGGCACACTTTAGTAAGACGATCAAACTGACAGCGATATCTTAGATATCACTCATATAATACTTTAATCCAGACGTTAAACTTAACCGAAACAGTTGAAGTCATCATTGACTGATTAAATTTTATTATTTAACTTATTGTCTGTCACTTTTCTACGCTGACATGACGCATTCTGTTCAATGTCACATCAGCGTAAAAATGTTTAGAAACTGCAGTCAAAGATCTTTGCTTTAATTCTGATGAACTTAATTGACCTCATTGTTGTAATATATTGATATTTATTTTGATATTCAAAATTAATGTTGATTTATGGATCGTGTATATATTTATCATTTGTAGTGTAACATTAGATAGATTTGTTATTATCTAATTTATTATGTTACTCTATATAATCAATTATTAAATTCTTTGTCTTCACAACGGTATTGATCTTGCAAGAGGGGGGAGTCAAATTTTCTCCCAAAAAATAGTTATGATCATCTTAATCTTTTTTTTTACTTAATCATACCATTTCTTGTAATACATTTATTGTAGTTTTATTTAACTTTCAAAACACTCAATTGTATTCTACAAAAATTGCATTATATACGTATATAATGCAATTTTTACATATACCGTGTATATATGTGAAATCTGTGCAAATTAAAAGTCAGTTATTATTATATGAACATTAGTAATATTTGTCCAATTAATTATTACAAGCTCTTGATGAACTGAATGAGTACTTTAAGATTGAAAGTAAAGTTCCAAACTGCTGCTAATTTTTTTTATAAAATTCACTCAAAAACATACAAAATACTTTTCAGGGGAGTGGGGGGGGGATTAATTGCCCGCTCTGCCCCCTCCCCATCCCTGCCAAGTGACCGTTAATACTGTTTAAGATATGTAATCATAAAAATATGATTATGTTTAAAATTAGCCTTCGTCTGCATTTGTTCATAATTCAATTTAAAAGTATCTGACACCTTTTTATAAACGTTATAGAATAATACTTAAGTTAATTGGTATTAGTTTGCGCTGTTCGCTCAAATAATCATCATAACTTTTCATTGTTATTAGCATCTTTTAAATCTGTGTTTTGTATTCGTTTACAGTTTCACGATTTTCTTACCATCAATCAATCAATCACTAATCGACTTGTTATCTGAATTCTGTTGAACCAATTATGAATTCTAACTTAGGATTTAATTGATTAGACCTAGTTATGTTTTTTATTTGACTATATATAAAGCCTTTTATTTTCACTTAAAATCATTGAAATCTTTCTCAAGCTATGCACAGTTTATAGCGATTGCTTCCCTAACAAAAAATACTAGATTAAGTTCATACAAGTAAATGAGTCATGCATCATTTACTATTAAGTAAATGATGCGTGACGTTTCAGGAGTCAATATAAAAGTTTAAAACTTAACTGACAGAGTAAAACTTTTCTACAGCTTTCTACAATTGTTGTGTTTTACGCTGTTGTGTTGAAACATGTATTGCCTCAATTGTGTGTGTTTATTGTTTTGCATGTCTCAACTGTAATAGTATTTGTCTTTAATGGATGTAAATGATTATATGCTGTAAATATGATTATATTTATCATCAGACTATGATGCAATTCTTATATGAACACTGTTTGCAGGGGGAAATAAAATAATTGATTCAATTCAACTTTATTATATATTCATCAGTTTTAAAGGAACATTATAATTCGCACTGTGCAGTGTGCACTGTGTTGAGAAGCTAGTGTTCACTCATAACTTTGTTTCTTTCAATCAGCATTGGAACACTATATGTGCACTGTGCTGATGTGATATTAAGCCGCAAGAATCTTATATCTAACTACTGGCTCTTCTCACTTGTAAGATTTTAGTTTCATAACTCGGCCTAAGTCTTATATGCTAATCCTAACCCTAATCTCATCAATAACATTATTGCTAGCTATTAAAAGGTTGTATATAGCTTATGCTAAATAGTTAAAACTGTATCCAACATTTCTGCTGGCCCAGCTGTTGTGGTCACACGATTGCATTTCTGATCCTCAAACCCTTGCTACATTGGCTAAGTTAAATGTGATCTACTGTAAGTTAACATATACATAAAGTTCAATGTTAACTGTTTAGGCATTAATAGTATACACAGTTTATTTGACTATTTACAGTATAATATATTGAATAAAAACTTATATGTTTAGTAGCAATTCACAATATTCAACCGATTTGTTGCACCCTTTAGTTGGGTAACTTTCAATTGAAAACTTAGTAATTTATTATAGTATGACTAAAATAAACTTGAAATATCTGCACATTGTAATTGATTATAAGCAGTTATCCAGTAGCCTAGTAGTGTTTCGATTATTATAAACCAGTATTGAATGCTGTATATGCAGCTGTATGTTGAATGTATTTACAGGCAGTTTAGAAGTTTAGTTATTAATTAACTTCATACTATGATGTATAAACAATATGATACATACGTAATAAGTTAATCACTTATCATTTATAATTATTGATTAATATACTATTAATGTGATCTATCATGTGTGGTGTTTGCTTAATTCATGTAAACAGATTTTAAACAAATAGTTTTTGAAAGAAGTTGTAATTATTTAGAAACACAGCGTAGGCAAGTTTGGGGGGGGATTGTGGGGTTTTAACCCTCCCCTCCCCATTGGGGGACAAAACAATTTTTTGTCATATGGTAAAGATGTGTTTAGTACACAACCACGACAGG